>JAOPGA020001311.1:0-34509 GCA_026419775.2 Acrasis kona | reverse complement strand
CCTTCAATATCTAGGTCCACAAAGGAATCCTGAAGATATATGCAGTTTTCGAGCAGTGGATGTTTGTTGTCAGCATTTAGAAGTAAATTTTTATTTATGGTGCGGTCCATCATTATATCATGGTTACCTGCAATGATTACGACGTAGGTGAACTTGTGCTTGATGCTCTGAATGAAACCATTGAAACTTTCAATCTCTTCTAAAGTACCGCGATTTGTAAAGTCCCCTGCATGGAGTAGCACTGAGCCATACATCATTTCGGAATAGAACTCTGTGATTTCATCGTGCTTGTTGTGTGTGTCTGACAAACAAACTATACGAAATGATTGGTTTGGTTTTTTAGAAGTGTTCACTGTTAGCTCGTTGTTCATTTTGTTGTGTTTTTGTTGTTTCTCAATGTCTCTTGAAGTGCGAAGTTCATTTCATGGTTTAGAACTCAACCAGCAACCTGGGATTGCAGAACAAGACGCCCACATTAATTGTTCATTTGTTACAAAAAATGCACACAAGCAACATAAAGAAATATTGCAAATAACAATAACATAAACAGCGTTAAGCACATTTCACAATGTATCAGAAGGAAATTATTTTAATGCGATAAACTTTTCAATTCCCTTCGGACTTGAATCTCCTAATTTAATTGGTAATTTTACAAAAAGCTCAACGTTTTGCTTCCAATTTTAACATTACTCCCTATTATCAATGGTGAGTGCTGATTTGGATGACTCTCCTTGCTTATCGCTACCTGGACAAAATTTTGAAAAAACACTCCATCGATACGTCTTTGTATTCTCTATAACTTTCTCCTTTCAGAATGTTTTATAGAGGTAATTTATAGTACAAACTTCACGCACCAGAGGGTCCATTGGATTGTAAAAAAAATAAGGGTTAAATAATTAATTATTTAACAGTTATTTTACAAAAGTCGCATCACATTGGATTGTACTGTTCGAACATGAGCCGTCAAACGAATGATCAAGACGAAGAAGACAGTTTTTATGTCTCTCCAGTAAAAAATGAGCCAGTATTGCCATCAAACAAAGGAGAGTATGAGTCGTTTGAACGTAGAATGTTAGATGCCTTGGAAAAAGAACGAAAGAGCGACGGACTAGCGCAATACTCCTTTCTAACAGCAGATCCATATCTCAAAAAGTTAATAAAGACATACCGTGGGACAGTATTGACGAAGTCAAACTACGATAAATTAGGCGAAGAAGACAAAGAAGCAGTGATCAAAATTAATAAACTCAAAACTGGAACACACTTCGATGCGATTGAGTATTTAGTAAGTGATGTTTTGATCAAAACTAACGCTTTAAGGTGAAAGAAGGAAGCCACAAGGACATTCAATTCTTCAAAAACGATGTCTACAATTGCTCTAAGCCTTTTTCGAAGTGGACAACAGATGATTTATCGTTTCGATGTGTAAGAATAAAAGACGTCGAATACGCCCACTTCGATGAGTCATACCGTGGAAAAGGGGATTCATTTTTCGCTACTGACAAACCGAACCTGGACAATACGTACAAGCTTATTGTTGATGGCTACAATGAACTCTTGGAAAATGGACATTTCCACCACGGACCAAAGTCGCGCCAAGAGAACCAACATAAACTTTACTGCGACGTGCTGAAGAGAGCAATTATGAGTCTGTACCAAATCTCAAACAACAAAAATCCGAGATCATTTTATGAAGTAGAGATGAGCCATCCAAAAGATCCCACATTCGGACATGGTTTTTTGGACATTTGTCTTGGTATGTCCCAGAGAGACGAAGATGTTCCAGAGCCAGTACTGTTTCTCATCGAATGTAAATCGCGGGTGGACAGCAAGCACACCGCTCAAGTTGTGGCCGAGCTTATGGCTACTAAGGGCAGGAACGATGAGAAATTTTCGGACTACGTTCCCTGTCACGCTTTACTATCCGATGGTATCTGTTGCCAACTCTTTATGATACAAAACGTAACAAAAGACACGATATTCGTTGGACAAAGCAACAAGTTCACCATCGGCACATTTAGCAAGAACGGCCCCAGTCAAAAATTCATACCTAATGAATCGTCTCTGAAAAAGGTCGTAAAAGCGTTGCGTGTGTTGACTGATGTTAAAAACTTTCCTGATCAGCCATCGAAAATTTACATGAAAAAGTTTCTTGACGACGTGGAATTGCAAAAGACTTTGGCCGAAGAACAAAAAAAGAAGCTCTCTGCATTGGTGGAATCTGCCCTTTCTGATATTATGACTGGGTACATGAATGCAATACAGAGTGCTGCTGGGGATGTTTTAAAATCCTACCATGTAAGTAATCACTTTTAATCTTACTCATTTGTAAAAGACTCCAGAATCAGAATGTACGTTGGAGATTTCAAACATTAGGCATAGCGTAGTTGGTGCTGATGCAATCACTGACTTGATAAAGTCCACATACCGTGTTAAAACGGAGCACGTAGTGACGAATTACAGTTTTAGTGAAGGAGACGGTTTTGTGACCGAGTTGAAGATCAGTGGTTCCATGACTACCCAAGGCGCAATGTACAGCTGGGACCATCATTTGAGCGTCGACATCATGAAAAAGAAGATTCTGGAGCAACAAATCAAATATGCTTTAAAGTAATGAATTATTCGAACCAGTTCTGTGAACGGCTCAATTCGTGAAGTCCTACCTAGCAGTCACTCCAGGTCAAGTTGTAGCATAGGTACTACCCAACATCAAACTGTATAACGATTTAGTGTACAAACCAAACAAAAAGGTAGAGAATGATAATATAGTATCAGAAGTGCAAATGTTTTATTGCCCATGCAATAATTGTATAATAATACAATAGAAGCAAAATAAGAAGCAAATAAGCAAGGGTTTATCGTAATACAATTCATGACATTTTTATACCAAATGAGTACTTTGATGAACGTTTGTTCACTCAGTTCAACGTTATCACCAGGAGTGCAGTTGCAGATAGATGCTCATCAATCCTAGAACCATGTTCAATTTAAGAAATTAACATCGTGTATAAAATGGAAAAGTAAAGAATACACATAGTGTCGTGTAATATAAATTAAAAACAGCAATAAACATTAATGTCGTTAATTAATTTAGTTCATGAATGTAACAATACAGAATTCGAGTACGAATCTTTTGTACTACTGGTGGAGATAATCGTAATAAAATTTGCTCTTCATCTTTCTTCAAGATACATAGCACATAAAAATAAGCATATATGCCACTCTAGAATTCCTTGTGGTGTGGTGTCCACGTATACAATTAAAGTTAACCCTTGCCACATCACAATGCCTCATAGCAACTGTTGTATTTATTTGTTCAAACTCAGTATCGCAGCCTTCAAGGTCCTCTGACCCAAATACAAATATATATGCTGGATCTGCTGAAATACTCTTTATAATCTGCTCATGCAATATAATAGTAAGGTTCAAATTTTTTATTAAAAAAGTTGAAGAAATTATCGTTGTTCACCTTTGCATATTCTGAAATAATATTCGTTGGACCACCGTCAATTATCTTTGAATAAACTTTTTGTCATAATTTCCGTGTAATTCTCTTTTCTCACCTTTTTTCCTCAAAAAATACTACTCGGAAATTAAATTTATTGCTAGGGCCGCGGCTGAATGAATAAGCGATCCTCCGACCTGTCATGTACTTCAGTGGTTTGATTACATTTTGATTTCTGCTATTTTTAAATATAGAAAAGGACAACTTGATCACATTTCTGGATGCCGTCCAACATAGAATCCTTCAAGGAGTCTTTAAGATCATTTAACAAAAGCACAGCACCTAAAGATACTTCATACGTACGTACTAGTTCCGAAGAGAATGACTTTTCCCTGGTTGAGTTTCAGATAAACAAAAGGACTAGTAACAAGAAGAGAATTACTAATGAGTCTCCAACAGAAACTAGAGAGAGGATACTCAAAAAGTTCCGATCGTCTGAAGATCCACTTGTTCCCAACTCAAACAACGAGATTGTAGCTACTGTTAGTGAAATCAAACAGGTTAAGGAGAAGAAACACTCAAAACAATGTAAGAACAACATGGAAACTATCTCCAACGTAAGTTTGATAGAATAACTTTTCACCATCATATAGTTCTTTGAACTTGGTTTATTTAATAAGGGAAGAAGCTCTTCAATCAAAAACAAGTCCAATACTTTTGTGCTACTAGAAAAAAGCAAAACTTTAGGTGAACAAGACAATACTCCAGAACCAGAAGAAGCACTAGTCGTAAATCAGTTGCAAGACAAGCATGATGAAGTTCAAAAATGCCCTCAGGAAACAACCCATACCGAGAAGAACGTTAGCATCGCTCAAGATGGCTGGACATGTTTTGATGGTGTTGAAAGTAATATTATCAACCGACGAATCCTAACATAAGTAGGTTACCATAGTAAATTAACACAAGCACTACACCCTAAGGATGGAAGCAAGAACAATTTAACACAAAACGCACCCAGGTAACATTCTTACGAATAATTTTAATTCACTCACATCAGGTCCAAAGAATTCTCTGCTTTGTGTGATGAGATTGTTAACCGTTCCATCTTCCTTCGGAACCAAACGCTTCAAACCCAAGACACAATGAACAAGGCCATGAAAGCTTTTCGTAATGATTTGAAGGTACAAAATGATTGCAACATTCGCTCACCATAATAGATTCTAAATTCACTAAGCCGCCACACACAAAATCTAGTAGGAATACAACCAACACGACATCTCCACAATGGCTATCAAATTCAGACTATTGCTGATGATGACATTCACATTTATCCAAGTGACCAAAGGAACAAATCAAATTACCAAATCATCCATGAGGATAGATTAGAATTAAATATACCACCAGTGTTTGACACGAATGTGAGTCCCACCATGTGCACCTTTGGGGAGTACAAAGACAAGATGTTGTGTAATGCTTTTGTGAAGGGCCGCCTTACAACCTCCTCTGCAAGTGCATTGCTATTGTCTCCACATGTGCTAAGATTCTAAATAAATATTTCACTTTCCTAATTAAGTGTTCTGTACTCGCTCCCTCATGTCACAAAAGACAAGGTTGTGTTCAATTTGAGATTTGAAGGTATTTGTTACAAGGGATTTCTTGTGATGTCGGATATGATCGCGCAAGAGGTTGGGGGCTACCCAACAAGACCCTTTGTGTATTTGGCCGATAACATATGCGCTAACTGTAAAAAATTACACAAGAAATGTGACAGACAATTACCCGAATGTTCGCGTTGCATAAGAAGAAGCAGGCAATGCCACTATGAGGACAAAATAGATTGCTTTTCGAGCCAAACAGTCAGCACCTCAGCATCCATTATACGACTAGACCCAAACAAGAGGGTGAAATATTTCACTATAGATTTGTTAGAAAACTGCCTGTTCGAAATACAGTTTAGAATGCCTATTATCACTTGCGAAGAACTAAAAAATATTTTAATGTACATTGACGAAACAAACGAAAAGACGAAAACTGCCTTAAAGCCCCAACGGGACAACTTGGCGTTTGTTTACAGCGTACTTGCGGTAAAATTCAAGCGAGAGGGAAACATAGAGCAGTCCGAGTTGCTCTATCAAAACTGCAGGAACCTCATCATGGGGGACAACTTTGAATACGTTATTAATAACTTTGTCACTGCGGCAAGCTTTTTCTTTTTGGGAGTATATTGCTCTCTTGGCGAGGACCAACCTCGTTCAAGTTTCTACCTATCCAACGTCGAAGGCTACGTACAAAACGTGGAGAGGAGAGGAGGGCCCTATCACCCATGTCACGACATTTTAAAAGATGGATACGAAATTATAAAGTTGTTTCTACAAACAAAAACAGCCACAGAAGCCATCGAAAAAGTGGTCGGCAAATTTTGCTTCAAGATCATTTCCCTCAAAAGTTTTTATTCCTCCGAACATGGCAGAAGCATGGTTCACGACAAGCGCATAGCCGAGATTTTTGCGAATGCATCTTTTCCGTATACACAAGAACAAGTTCGTGGCACTTTGACCGACCGTGAGAATGGAGATTATATATTAAAAAACATTTGTGAGTGTCACCTTGACTGCCATCAAAAACTATATGACCTTACAAAACATCCTTGTTTTTTGGGAAGGAAGTTGACCGCACATTTTACATATGAAGGCATGAGGTTATACCGATTCATTCTGATGGGAGATGATGAAAAGGCCTTTGTGATTGCGGATTCCATCGTTAGGTTTTTACTTTCGTCCGACTACTCCAAGTGCGTTTTCTTGTTGATTGTTGTGGACATTATAATCATCACAACAGAGTATCACATTCGTTGTATCGAAGCCTGCACCGATCCAGTCAAGATTAAATATTTGTTGGAGTGCTTGAGACAAGAACAAAAATCATTATTGTATTTACATTACAGATACTTTAGAAATAGGACCGAGCAAATATTGAAGCGTTTAGAGTGCATCTGTGAAAATTTCGTACTAGTTAATCAACAAATTGCTCCAGTGAAGCAGGAAACAAGTACAGATCCGTCCACAAAAGTAAAGACACAAAGTGACGACAATAATAAATTTGAGTCAGATATGTTCACAAGCTTTTTTTAATCAGGTTGCTTTTGTGTGTTTGATATTGTGTAATAAAAATTATTTATTTGTTTATACATTATGCAGCAAGTAGAATCTTCCTCTTGGTATTTGTTTGACTGAGAATCTTATTTTTTCCCTTTCTGGCCGAATGATACATCCACTAATGCCTGCGATTGGAACAAACCTATATCTCTTAAACTCACATCCGTTTTGCCTTGCGACTAAAGGCATTGTGGTCAATGCCGTCATCTGGCTTCACGACTTGCTGAAGTTTATTGATATACACGTTTTAACATTTATCAGAGGATATACAGCGACGCTGCTCTCGATATTTCCGATAAATCTCTTGGTACTCAATGACAATATCGACTAGTTCTTCGCATCGTTTACAATATATATTTGTTCTTACAACATGTCGCTTGATAGTCATCAGGATGCTGCTCCCAAAAGGAACAGGCCTGGCACCAAAAATGCTGATTTGTTCTCATGGAACTATAGTTTGAGCCATAACATTAATCCTTCACCAAAAGGAAAAAATGCAGAAAGTAACACCACCAAAACTGAGAAGAAAGACACTCCTGATGGAGAGGAAGCGGACGAAGATTTTGACATCATCGATGACGACTCTAATAGTAACTTTGCATCTCAAGAACTTATACAAAGGAACATTCAGCATGACCCTTCAAAAGTAGAAAAGATAATCTCACTGCCTGAAGGCTCGAACGAAGAGCAGGATCGCGACGCGTGGATTTATGAGCAAATGAGACAATTCCTTCTTGAGTTAAACCACTTTATTGTTGCTCATGCTCAGGTTTGTACAAAAGACACCCAACCAGAAATGAAGATTACAGGAGTTAAAAGCAACGAAGAGTTGGTGTTTTTATCTCCCATTTTTAATCCACCACAACCCGTTCCCGCCATAGACTACATGATTCAAATCGTCACCCAAGCTAGTCAAACTCTAAATGATACTAAAATCTTTCCAAACCGCATAAGCATTTCAAAAAAGGGCCTCAAAGAGACTAAAACACTAACAAGGCGTCTGTACAGATTATTCGCATTTTCCTACTACGTACATCCTGAGGAGTGGACCAAATTCGAAAAGGAAACCCATTTGAGCGAGAGGTATCAAAAATTCTTAAAGCTGTATGATTTAATGCAGAAGAAACAATTTTTGATTCCAGACAAGGCTTTCAAATCAACTAATAAATAAATTTATTTAATACAAGAATTAGTAATTCCCACGTTTGATTCATTAAGTACTAGAGGACATACACTTGCACCCTGATATTTGATCCACATGTCAGATACTTGAGATTTAACCTGTCGTTCATTTCCGAACAAGATGCTAAATATTGCGTCAAACCCGCCAGCACCAGGCACACCTGCAATCAAGCAGCACGGTTGATTCATTGTAGCATCTAACAAATCTGTCTGCTGGTCTGGTTCTATCGGTTCTTTGTACGCTAAATCTCCCATTCTCTTTAACAAGCTTCTGATTTTTAGGAAGTGTGATCGGAGTTGAGACATTTCTTTGGACAGAACTGAATTCTCAGAGAGGCCTACATTACTTAATTGTAATATTTCTTCTTGATAAAGTTCTGGTTGATCATTGTGATAATTTGTAATGGCCACAAAACACTGATCCACTTTGCTGTTCAGGGCGTCAATTTCGGTCCACAGCAGCAAAGATTCTTCTGGATTTTCTGACCTCCACTTCAAGACATTACGGACCATATTCGGAGTGTTGGATCCCTGGTCAACATCTGCAACAAACAAATGAAAATAAGGCGGAAGTTTAAAGGGAGTCCTGCTGCCGTCCCATTTAGTGTGCTTTATTAATTTTAACAGATCATCAACAACACGATCATCACATTTATTTGGAGTTTTAGTGCATGTGGTCAGTAAATCATCCAATAATGAAGGACTGAAGCGTTTGTACTTTTGAGAACCAAAAGTTGCCGATGACACGTCAAATCCGCTACCAATTTTACCTTGGGCAAGACAATGACAAAATTGAGCCATGTTATGGACAACGTCCATATCAACAGAGGAATCAGATTGAATTTTAATGATCTCAAAGTGAGATAGAAGACAAGCGACAAGAGATGTTACCATTGCGGCAGAGCTGCCGAGACCAGTTTTGTGAATATCACGCTTACTACATCATTGCTTTTCAAAATGAATAAAATACGTACGTAGATGGTGAGTAGAATTTCGGCAGAGATTCTAACGATTGAAGTGAGACGTCAAGATTAAGTTCTTCTAACTACAAAATAAATTAATAACAGAAAACGTTTAAAATTACGTTCTTTCTTTGTGAATAAAAGTCATTATCAGCAACCAATTCAACATTAAGAGTCATGTTGGACATCTTTGTCAATGACCGTGATATCATTGACAAACAGTAAAGCAGGGTAACTTCAATGTAAGGGTTGGGATTCTTGTTTTCTGCATTATCGGAAAACTCAACACGAAAGCTCTGATTGTTTTCAATAATAAAATGGTATTCTGTAGTGTATTGAAATTGAGGAGAAGATAAGTTAATAATAATTCTTTGGTTGTCGACTTCTTCTTTGTGTGCAGTTTTGATGTTTGTGAAAAATCTCGAAGAGGTTCCAAGAACAAGACCACAGTACCTCGGATCTAAAACAAGGTACCCTCCTGTGATGAGAACTTTTCCCGGTGCGGATACACAACTATAAATTATAAGTGAACGTCTTTAATATAAACGTACGTTTGTCTTTCCATTTATACATGTATTTGAACGTTAAAAGTTTGTTGGGACCGGAGAATATTCTTACAACCAACGTTTGAACTATCTATCTTCCATACAGATGGACATGAACCACATGGACATGAATTTAAAACGCCACTTGAGTGATGTTAATAAAAACAACAACAATGGAAACGATGGAGACGATAATAATGAACCAAATAAAAAGAAGAGGAGGCAGGTTAAGAGGGCCTGCCTGAATTGTCGTATAGCTCATGCAGCCTGCGATAATGGTAGACCATGTTCTAGATGTGTTCAATATGGATTGGAGGTCAGCTGTCTTGATGTAGAGAGAAAAAATTCCAAAAAAAAGAAGGAGAATAATGGACTAGGACAGCTTGGGACATTGGCTGGTATCAACCAGTTACTAGTGAACAATACAATGGCTCCGCCAGGTTATCCTCAGAACATGCCTGCTCCGGACAACCAAGGGATGCAGGCGCTTCGTGGCATGCAGGCACAGATGCAACATGCTGCCCAACTGCTTGGACAAGCGCCCGTTTCTCAACAATCCCCTCTGCATCAAAGTCAGGATGCGGCCAATAGAGATATACCTCACAGTGTGTACATGACTCACGAATATTTACCCATCATTAATCAACTCACAGCACAACACAGCGCACTACTTCAAGTCATCCAACAACAAATGAATGGAAAAACCCCTTCGCCTTCCCAGTCGCCCTCTCATCAACAATACATGCACCAGTTACATCAACAGCAGCTGCAACAACAGCAATCACCGTACAATTATAACATGCTACCGCCAATACCGCCTGCAGTTGGTGGAAGAGATTCAGCTTTCAACTATACACCACCAAAATCTGCACCATCACCGCCCCGCATGTTGCCTCCCATTCAAGACGTTCATCAAATGAGAAATAATACGGACGGAGTTAATCCTTATGGAACTAACGACGGTCAACAATTTTCTAGGAGGCGAGAGATGGAATCAAACTCACCAGAGTCGCCTCCTGCGCGCATTTTTCAACCACACTTGCTCCCTGGCGCACAATTCAAAGAGGAACAACAACAACAACAACAAAACAAACCAAATACAAGCACAACGATGGACAACACTTTTATGGACAACAATAATGAAGAAATCAACATTACTACGAAAAACGAGGACTTGAGTACATTCTTCATTGATGACTACTTCACCAAAATCATTGGCGTAGAGGAGGATGTTGGAGTGCAGAGCTTTGGAGAGACCGATGACTTTGACGCTTCCAATTATGACTTGACACAACAAATCAGCGACAGGGACCGCGTGGTGTTTCCTCCATGTCCCAGCGATGAGATTATGTGCGTTGCTGTTTGGGAGTTGAGTGGCATTTTGTATTCAGCCAACCAAAACTTTTTGCAAGTGTTTCAAGTTCCATCAAATATTATTTTGGAAGGCGGAAGAGACAGAGTTGAAGGAAGCGGCGGCTACTTTTGCTTCGAGGATATCCTGCCACATAATGATTTAATGTTCAAACCCATTTTGAAAAGTTTAATGTCAGGAATAACACCGTCTTACGTGGGTCCCATGCAATTGGTAAGCAGTCAAATGAATAGGACAGGAGGTGATGAGAGGATACAAGGTTTCACATCTTGCTACATGGTTCGAGGAGGTCAACAACAACAACCACGCTATCTAGTGACGCACATATCAGTAACACAAAAATAAATACAAATTAACATTTAATATTCTCGTCTTGTTCAATAAAGTGGAATGGACACTCCCAACCGAATTTTAGCGACCGTCATGACGAGACCAGAAACAAGAGGTATGGTGAGGTTGTCATTGATTTGGTCGAAAAATAATTCTGTCAACGTAGCTGCCAAGGCGCCTGCAACGGTAATGTATTCCGAAAGTCTTACGTTGCTGAATCCAATGAGACCTACCACGCAGCATGTCAAAAAGCAGGCAATGCACCCCTCAAGACTCTTTCCTCCATAAATTTTTATTCTTCCAAAACTTAACCCAACCTGAAAAATGTTAGAAACGCATTTTTTTGTGTGGTTACCAATGCAGCCATCAAATCTCCCAAATCCAAAAATAATAAGGACACGATGGCAATGGTTGGATTGAACAAGGCCATGGTGGCTGCACAACCAATCATGTAATAAGTGCTTCCGTTGATCCGTTCTTGCTCTTTTTTACGCATAAGTCCACCCATTGACTTGATAAATAGATTGTTAAATGCAGGTACGGTGAGTCTTAGTATCTATATAGTTAAGAAAAGTATTATTTTGGAAATTAACAAACATCCACAAGCAACATTATTGATGCGATAGAACCAACAATTGCTACGCCTTGCCATTGTGTCAAAAATTTCCTCTTAAGAGAGGCATAATAAATTACAGGTACAAGTAGGCCTAAATGTAAGTTGAAAATTCGTTTCGCAGCATACCTAGTAAATGAAACGTTTTTCTGCGAAATTCCGATAATAATTTTGCTACTTTCTTTTTGCCCACACCAAGTAGCTCTTGAACACTTTGTTTTACTGCTTTTCCACGAAGTAAATATGCGAGCACTATTGAAACTGATACTAGTACAAGTAGCACCCACAGCATAATCTGTACAGGACTTGCCATTCTTTTGTTGTTTGTTTGATGGTCAACCTAGTAATGTTATGAATAAATTTTAGAACGGCAATATTATTGTGAACCCATTATGTTCATTGAGACCCTTACAAAGCAGATTATGGTCCTCTTAGATCGGGAAAGAAGCTTCACATTAGACGGCACACAAGAGGAGAACTAAAGTTTTCGATATGAGTGACAAATCAATACAAATGTATCGGAAGCAAGGTCGCTTTATTTCAATATGTTGGTCAAGATGACCACCGTGTTGATAAGTATCATAGATAAATGTAACAGATGGACTTGTGGGCAATTTGCATCTTGTTTCTCTTCATTTAGAAATTGTGAATAAATTCCATTTTATCTTGTAGATGTCTTATTAAATCGTGTAACTAATTTTGCAACATAGATGAGATGCATCATGATTGGCATACATAGAACCACCTTGTCTCTTAATAATTCAACCGTCATTCCATTATTTCCTGTCTTTCAAACTAAATTTCGGTGTAACGCTATTGTCAACCTTGTGTTACGGCGGCACATTTATTTTGAAACAAGTCATACCAATTACTAAGCAGTAACCATGCTCGGGGAAAAGATATTCTTGTTTGTGTGGGCTGTTGTTTCATCCACAAAGGATGTTTTTATAGATTACACAGTGGAGCTCTTTGACTATATTACTGCCGCGGCGAAGCCTGAACGAAAGAAGAAGCTAAAGCAAGTGAGTGCTCAGGATCGAAAGAGGAGGGCATATTTCAAGCGATTGAGACATCAGATGGGTGTTTACACACCAGAGAAATCAAAGTCCGTGCCACTACCAGAGGGCGATGGGGACGAGTTAGATGCTATTGCGGCTAATTTACAAAAAGTTTTGGGAGATGATGACAAGCAGAGCAAACTTGAAGATCTAGAAAGTCAACTAATCGAGCTTAAACAACAGATGGCCTTCATGACATCAGGCTCAAAGCCGTCACCACAAAAACATCAATTACAACCAGCACCTGTTAAAATGGAAGCCCAAAATCAACCACCAGCAATGATGAACAATCATGTAGAAATAGCTAAAAACATTCCCACAGCGGCAACGAACGTGCCACCACCACCCCCACCACCACCTCCAATGAACATGCCACCAAAAACAAAAATAATCCTCAAACAAGATCTCTCTGCGTCAGTACCGCTCAGGCCCTCATCTCCCACATCACCAACCGCACCTGCGACCGGAAGAATCGAAAGGAGCATGTCGATGGCTGACATTGTTAGATCGGCCAAGAACCACAAACTCAAACCAACAGATGTTCACAGGTCTCCAAACGGTACTCCTGCCAAAAAAAAAGGTGGAAACTTTCAGAATGAGCTCTTTGCTGCCATCAAAAACAAATTTAGTACAAGCAGTGATAGTGCACAAAATTCAGACAATGACTCTGACTCGGACAGTTTTGATACACCACCTAGGAAGAGCAACACTATGAACAAGGAGAATATAGCTGGAAAAGCCAACAGAAAGCCTTTACAACTTCATAACAAGTAATGCATGAGTGGTCTTTTTTGAACTCTGTCGTGTGGACACTGTGTGAGTGATCACTGGGCATATCAACAAAAATGTAAAAATAAAACATCTATTATTTTATTCAGATTGGTACCGGTACCCTTTTGTCTTTATCCATATTTCCCAGGGTATTCGTACGAAACATGGTTCCCCAAAACATTAAGGTCGTTGAGACATTACGAAATATGGTTGATCATCAGTACTTTATGTTACAATGAAAAGTTGAGAAAAGGGGTGGTCTTGCACCACAGGGATTTGTATCCATCTAGGAATGAAATGAATAGGAGCAGCATATCTGCAACAGTCACATCTAGAGATTATCAAGATAATATAAATGTAATTAATAATGCTTTGAGGCCTCGCTCAGCCTCTGTCGTGAGACGCACGTTTAGACCGACAAGCTCTTTATCTTTGCCACCACGAGCACTATCAAGAGCTGCTGCGCCGCCTCTTTTTATAGGAAACTTTGAAACAAACGTCAGACCAACATCAAATAGACCAAAATCAGCATCTGGTTCCTTCTGTAAGCAGCAACATGCCCAAGTGGTCACCGAAAGCAGACCTTCAAGCACCGAACCTACTGTAATTATCACTGGGGCAAACATTTCAGATCAAGCAAGAAGGAATAAAATGAAGGCCAAAAAAATGAAGTTTCTAGAAGAGTTGAGTAGTAGACCTGATTCAGCATCTTCTATTAATAATAAATCTCCATCACCAACACCAGTAAGAGCAAAAACACCCCAAATCACCACGCCAACATCTCCCATTTTTAAATCATCTCCGAAGCGTAGGCTTGGTGTCAAAGGTAAATTCGCGGTGATAGTTAGAAAAAGCATCACCGAGGAGTTGCGAACGGAGGAGGAAGCGCCGACGTCGATACCAATACGCCCAGCAGTTGATCCACAAGTCATCGAAGAGCAACCGTTACAAGTTCTTGATTTTCCAGATGAGCAAACAGAAGTCGAAGATGATGAAATTTATCATCTAGACACCATCGTCAATTCCATCAACAAGGCTCAATCAGACAAAGACAGCGACTCTGATAGCGACGACTCCGATCAACTATATTGGAACGAAGACGACGAACTCACGCACATACCCACCGGCGACTACTCATCAGATCTCACCATTACTTCCAAAAAGCTAAAGAATGGCATGATCAAATTCTTGCCGAAATTGCTTTTGCAAAATTTAGGATCGCCATCCGCATTCGAACTGTCCATGTTATCGCAGCGATCCATTCAATTCGATCAAGTGATTGGAGATCGAGTGCCACTGCTCAAAAGAGGTCCAAGAACTCCCAGGTACAAGAGCGACAGATCTTCTCAGCACATTCTACAAGTAAATAAGGAAGATGAGCAAGATGGCGATGGGCAAATTGAATCGTCGAATCGCTTGATGGGGGTGGATCATGCCCCAACCACGACGAGTCAGGCTCACGAAGCATGGGCGCCAAAAGTACTTTCTAGTGGTAGTTTGATGCCTCAAGGTGTGGTGGTCAAGAACAATCGAATGAAGCATGAGGGCGTTGATTATACAATGTTTTTAAATAAAATTAAAAAAGATGATATTGTGTTGGATGCTAGTAATATTAAAGAATGGCAATTGCATGCGCAAGAGTTGAAGGGTAAGTGTTTTATTGTAATTTTATTGTAAGACTTTTAGTCAAGTACGATGCATTCGAGGGCACACAAGACGTTTATATTTCTGAAATTAGGACGCTTCAAGAAATGATTAGAAAGATTGATGACAGGGAAGCAGTTGCGTTCTCGGTAAGTTTATATTACATTAGCATGATGGGTTAACAATTGAAGATGATTAAAAATCCTCCGACCATAGCAAGAAGCGTTTTAGAGGCCACGGCTATTCTATTGGCGAAAGAGAAATCATTTTCAAGAGATATGATGACGATGGTATGTACATTCTTGACCTGAAGTGAGTGACTAAACTTTTTAGGGGACAATTGTATTAAGAAATGGTTGCCAGAAAAGATTACTAAACTTTGATCATGAAGTCATTACGAATAGACAAATGGCTGAATTGAAGAGATTTGTTGATGACCCTAAATTCAAGTCGAAAAACATAAAGTACAAATTTAAGATTGTGTCCATTTTGTGCTTTTTTGTTGATGTAATGTACCGGTTGAGGTTGGCTGTTCCTAAACATAAACTAAAGAGACAAATTGATTCCATAGATCAAATGATCCATGAACAGCAGGTGGCAAAGAAGAAGGTTGGTAATAAAATTGATTCTTTGTAAAATATTTATAAAGTTTTCTTATTAGCTTTTACCAGCAACTTTAGAACTCCGTAATTGAAACGGTACAGAAGAAAACCGACCCAAAAGAACGAAAAAGTTCAACGCTGCGTGGAATGTAGCAAAATACGGTCAGATACGTAAGATATATGAATAACAGTTGTGTGATAGGCAATCTCACGTTCTCGGAGTTTTCACAATATTTATTAAGGTTGAGTTCCTCGAACTCTATATGGTCTCAGATGGTTACAATAAACCMTCTTTACCACACCCCACCTGCCAACATAAATGCCTCGCATTTACTCGTTGAACCATATCAAAAATTCGTAGCACTCAAACTTTCAATGTGTGATCAATAGTAAGATAGCCGAACGTTGTCACGTTCCAATAACCTCTTGTTATTACGTGCAAGCAACGCCAACTACCAATACTTCTCAGCGTACATGATAAGAATTGGTCTACTAAGCTAAAAAACCTATTTCTAGGAAAAACTGCCTACTCATACTTCTATGCCTTTATTCATCTACATAGTCATCATCATTCTGGTCATCGACCCAGATATCACTCTTTGACGACCTTTCCATCGCTTGTTGATAATCTATGTCTAATAGATCTTCTCCTTTCCTCAATTTTGCTATTTTGAGGAAGTACGCTGGAGCAGTAAGCATTTCTACTTGACTTTCATAAATGCCATATACGTCAACTGCTTTGACTCGGAACGGTCCTACATATCTCGCTTGAGATTTTTTCTTTGTAGGAATCTTCCACATGACAATATCTCCCACTGAAAATACTTTGCATCTATTCTTGTATTTCATGTTATTGAAATTCTTTAGCTCGACCTTCCATATCGCTGGAATAACATTTCTGTTAAACGTGGTCCAGAATTCTAACATTCTCATATATATGCGCATTCTTCTCATCCATCACAAGACCTACCGACGACTCATCATAAAAAGGCGTACGGCCAAACATCAAACCGAATGGTGAAGATTTCAATCTAGAGTGCACTCTTGCATTCACTTCCATCATGACAGCGGGAACATACATATCCCAATACTTGATGTCTCCAGAAAGATAAATAGCTTTCTTCACTAACGTATCGTAGACGGTTCTGTTGTTTCTCTCAACTTTCGCATTAGCATGGTGATCATAGGCAACAGTGAACTTGTGACTCACAGTTCCTAGCTTCTCAATCAACCCTTGCTACCTTGTTGTCGAATTCCTTTCCTTGGTCTGTCTTAAACCACTTCGGAAAACCGAATGATGTGAATACATCCAACAAGGATTTAGCTATATCTATAGCGCTTTTAGATGGGCATACACGTATCCATGTGAAGCCTGAGAAGTCATCTAATACATCTAGAAAGACTGTACCTTGTATCGTACCTCGACAATGTCTCTTCATTCTCTAACCATCGTCTCTCTAATTCCGAAGAGTGTAGTGCCGTATAGATGTCTCTCTGCTGTCTTCTTTTCTTAAGAACACCAAAGGTGATTCAAAAGACTTTCATGCTCTGCGGGAATGGGAAGCATTTGGTGGTACTTCGACACCTCCTTGCTTTCGGTTTGTCCGAAACTATTGCGGGTTTCTCTTTCATGTATTCATTCAGAAAGTCCATCCTTTCCAACAATACACTTTTCACACGTAGTTTGTGAAGTAAATCTTCGTTGTCAGACAATCTCACGTTCTCGGAGTTTTCACAATATTTATTAAGGTTGAGTTCCTCGAACTCTATATGGTCTCAGATGGTTACAATATCTTATCTTATTCTTTCTTTACCACATGGAACAATACCTCCGTGGTTTGAGACTATCATGTGTGGAGGAAAAAAGACTACCCATTAATTGTAAATAAATGTATTGATAAGATGGATGACATTTTCAACACATAACCATGGAGGGAACAAACAATTATAATCATGACAAACACTTCCCACCATTAACCAAGACCTACAACAATATGAAGAAGCAACAAGAACAGAATGAATAAAGAAATCAGCTGACCAGACCAAACAAATCAAGTCAAACATTGACCTTAATAACGCTGTGGCAGGGACAAGAATATCATATGATATGATTGTAAGTGCCTTCTCCTCAGAATGAACCATTCCAAAACTGACAATTCTATAAATTTTATCTTGGGTAAATCTACGAGTCGTCGCTTCAGTAAAGTAACTAGTGAATCGTGCTGTTTCGAAAAACCAGATGGCTTTGCATTAAGCTTTCGACCAACTACTGCCAATCAATATTTGCTTTTGATCGATTATAATGGAGGGCGTGACGGGAGAGTATGGTTAGGCGCATCAGATAAGGGCAATCTTGTAGTCATCAAGTTTCCACACAAAATTAATCAGAAAGATGAAAATACGACTGCACAAGGTGAATCACGCAATTGGAACGTACTCTGGAAAAAGAAGTGAAATAAGCAACAGCATTCTACAAACAAAGGATTCAAGAGTTGGTGAATGAAATTAAAATTATTGCTGAAAACAACCAGAGTGATGTGGATAAGAGTAATATTGCTCTTTCACAGGCATCTCGTCTTATATCAGGATGTTATAACAACGCTCCCCACAGGATATCAACCAAAACTATCGCACCAAAGTGTGATATTAAAGGGGGTGGGAATGGAAAGGCTCAAGAGGTCGAAAAAATACAAGACGCAGAGGAGGGAGAAGTACAAGACACAAGGTCGCGAAAAAGAAAGAGAATCTCGAAGTCGAAGAGACAAAGGTGAAGGTAGTCTGTTGGACCCTAATGGCTTTTATGGTGATTCAAATAAGGATCTGGAGAGTGTGTCCGTTAGGTTGCGCAACTTGATATACTTTCCACTCAAATTCAAACCATGATTGTGCCTACATTGTTAGGACAAGACAAGAATGAGAATGTGCCTAAATTTCTGTCAAGGATACTTCTTATCATATTAGTAAACTTCACCACCATGTTGTTCTCGCTACTAGTGTGTTTGGTTTTGAACTTTCGAAATCCATATCGCCAATGACAAAGTTGGTTGGCTTTTTAGACTTTCGATTCAATCCTCTCGATTGTGTTCATGATATCAACAAGCTCTTGTTTCTTATGTTGCACATGGAGGGTTTGGACATCCCAATGATGAAAAGTATACTGCTATTGTTAAAGGTCTTTTAAGAGTAGATAGGGACATGTCCATTGTAATTGTCATGAGCGATATGGAACGTAGAGGGGATCTAGTCAGAGAGTTAAAGTTGGGGGCACCTGATAATAGAATTATCATAAGCAAGTGGGTGAATCAAAAGCTGGTCCTATCTCAGGCCATGAAGATTGGCACTGATCTTATTCCATTCAGAGATCACATGTCATGGAGTGCCCGTAACAATGTGGACATTTTATTTGGATTCTTCTTGCTGCTTATTGTGGTAATGCTTGTTGTAAGAACGATGTAGTCTAATAAAATCAATTATTCCCCTTAACATGACCTGAAGTTCATTAGTTGGCAATAAGTACAATTCCAAGTAGAATGCACAAGGTGGCAAGTCGTCCTATTACCAGCCCTTCTTGGATTTTTGGCAACTGTTAATCAAGAAAAAATTGAAAAGCCAGGACATTCAATTGCTTGAATATATTTGACAAAGTTCGTCTAAAATGATAAATGAACTTTGATCCCGGCGGGAGATGATTTTTTCGTAAGAGGTTTAATTCGGAGTAATACAACCAAATCTAGAATGTTCATTCCTATATATCTCATCATGAATGTACTTTCAGAGTACTTGATTACGAATGGATCTCCCATTAAATGAAGAGTCTGCACTAGTTGGGACTGTAATAGCGACCAAAAATATCTGCTAGTGGGGTCACTTGGTATGTAGTTGATAGTGGACCATAGTGAATGTATAAAAAATATTGCTTGATCTCTTCTAGAGGTTTCTTTATCTGATAGTGATTGTGCATCACGCAGTCTCCATAACGATTTCACATTGGTGCATGACTTAAAATTCAAACACTAGAGCGTTTAATTTTCCTCTAAATCAGAGGCTTAAATTTGACGAGAGTGATGGCTTCTAATTTTCAGTGCACCCCAACACCGTAAGTTTGTGATTTTCTTCGTTGTGCTTTTTACTAAAAAAACGACCAGACAAGAAACTGTTTGATGTTCAATGTCAGGACATCACAACACCATGAACCACGACACATACAAACTTCAAAAGCCTACAAACAGAGGGCCGCAGATCCCTATGAACCATATGAATCCATCGCTTCATGCTACTCAAAACATGATACAAGGCCAAAGAAATTTTACAGGTGGAACACCATCAAACGGTCAGAGTTACTCCCCAACGAATATGGTCACGAACGGAGGTCAACACGGTGTAGGGCAGCAAAACGTTAATACTTTAAATACAGGGATGCGCTCTTTCTCAGGCAATAGCGTTCAGGGCAACTCAAACCAAACAATCCAGGCCCTTTATAATTTATCGAATGGCCCCCAAACACAATTAAATAATTTTGGAATGAATGGGTTCTCGAACAATCAATCCTTTCAGCACAACCACTCTACACTATTCAAGTCTGCCTCTCCACCAAACTCGAACAGCAGTTTGATAAACGGTCTCACATCTTTAGGTAGCAACAACAACATACATCACATTAACCAGATAAACCCTATACAAACCAACATGATTAACATGAACTTCAGTACAAATGCCCCTCCTAATAACTTTCGATCCAACTCAATACCTGCCAAGCAGGAGTTTCATAGCACACCATCGATGCAGAACACATCGTTTCTCTCAAATACAAACAACCCCAACATTGGCATGAATAATACAAATAACGCACTCGGCATAATCAACAGGCACAACAATAACATTATAAAACTTCAATCGGGTCCCATCCAAAACCATGATGATGTACGAAGAGATAAGCACATGATCATTGATCCTGACTACCGCACCGCCTTTTTCTCTAAACAGGATATTTATAATAGATTAAGCGTTTACCGCTCCATAGAGACTCCAGCTCAGCCGGAAGATCAATGTAAGTTTCTTCATGCATGTATAATTTTAATAATTGGTAGGGACGAAAAAAATAGATCACGCTTCAAACAAGTTTGTATTATCTTGCGAGAGAGTGCAGACTTTGGTAAATAAAATTTTGACAAGAGAGGCGAACAAACCGCCCGTAGAGCAGTTAATATTGTTGGAGTCACTTTATCAAAAAGAGGAAGAAATCAAGTGGAATAAGGAAAAAATGAAAATTCGTAAGTTTGACATTTCTCAGTCACGTAGTGTGACTTTTCCATAGACTTTGAAGAGGTATTGCAGCGAGTGCAACGAGAAAAGTTAGAAAAACAACTACAGTTAGAGGAACAAGAGCGATTACAACAACAGCAACAACAATCGTCACAAAATGTTGAGTACTTTGAGTTGAGTGGTGGCGGACTAGATGACATGAATAATTACTTTAATCCACCAACTGATTATGGGAGCCAGACAAATAGTTACCAAGACGACGATTTTTTAAACTTTGGTGACGATTAAAATTATTATATTTTACATTAGTTACTTTCCTGGTAAATGTTGGGAAGAAACCCTTTCTTGACCTGTGTTTTGGGCTTTACTTCGTTTGAAAATGATGACTCCATCTGCTTCATGATGCCTTCGTACTTTTTAATCTTGACTATCAGTGATGAGTGTTGATTTTTCAAGTCTTGAAACCCGATTCTTTAACACTGCAATTTCCTTCTTTCTATTTTCATAATCCATCAACAAGGCATCATTTCCCACGAGTGGTGTTTGATCTCTCATGTCCAAGTTTTCTGTCTTTAACACGTCACGTTCTCTTTTAATTTGACCCAGAATGTCCTTGTGCTTTGCAAGATCGTCGTCCAGTAGCCCAAGCGCCCTCTGCATCTCTGAATTTTCGCTCTGCACGAATTGTAGTTTCTCCTTGACATGAGTCAAAACATGTACAGTGGTTGTGGCTTTTAAACGTGAATTTTTGTAAACTTTCATTTTTCTCTTCAATCTTTTCGTTCAGTGTTGAATTTTCCATTTTTAATTGTTCAAAATCAATCAAATGCAATCCTTTACTAAATTCTTCCTTCTTCTTTATCGAATCATCAAGAGCCTCCTTCATGTTCTTTAGCTCTATATAGGCGGTTCTAACCTTTCTCACTTGTTCATCCTTTTCCTTTTCGATTTTTGCAAATGCTTCAATTCTCTTCTTTGGAATGGGTTTTCCTGTTCTGCTGCCAACTGCGCTATAAGCTTGCGATATTTTAAAGTTTCTGTAAGAAATTTGTAGCTCGTCAGCATTGGCCTGACGCAGTTCCAACTTGGCCCTCATGCTGCTCAGCTGTTCTCTATTTTTGCTCTTAAGCTCGTTTAGCTCGTTTCGAAGCTCCTTGTGCTCTCCCACATGCTTTGCATATCTCTCCTCCGTTTCTGTCAGTACCTTGTCCTTTGAAGAGTCATCCCCAGCTTTTTTTGTGTTTTTAAACACTTCGGCGAGTTTTGCTTGTTGTTTCTTTGCTTGTTGATATAGGCGGTCCTTTTCTTCTAGAGCTCTTCTGTATAGCTCCAACAATCGATCGTGTGACACTTCTGTATCATCTTGGGCTTCAGCGTAACGTTCCTCTTCTTCTTCTTCCTCCTCTTCTTCTATTACTTGGTCTTGTTCGGAATCCCTTTCTAGTTGCTCCAAGTCATCCTCAATCATTTCTCCATCTTGTATGGAAACTAACTTTTCTGTGTCATCTTGATCACCCTCATATTCCTCGTTTTGGTGGTCATCTTCCTCTTCATCAGCTTCATTCAAATATTGTTGAACTTGGTCGATTTCATTTATTTGACCGTCCTCATCGTCATCACCTTGGTCTTCTTGTGTCTGTTCTTCTATTTCCTCTTGAGCGTCCGTCGCGTCTTGTTCTTCGTACTGTGCTGGCTCATCATCAGTAACTTCTTCGTTCATAGATGGGATGTAATTTGCGCCAAACTTCTGGACAACTAGAAAGTTCAAACAAAAACTGGGAGTACCATTGTAAAGACTAAGGACAGGAGCACTATATAACACATGTGCAACACATTTATTTTCACCAGCACGAAGGTTTCCACCAGTCTTGGTTAAACTCTAAAAAATTCAAAATATTTTTTTCAAAGTGTAATTCGGTATCAGGACAATATGAAATATGACAACACGAGAAAGTGAACAGATTTTATTCTAACGAGGAAACAAATAAATTATTGGGCATTTTTGAAAATAATTGCGTAATAATTAAGAAAACAATTGTATTCACAACCACACAAATGCGAAACGTACAGGGTACGTATGTTAGTTGTAGTTTACAATGTTATATAAATTTATTGGACCAGTACAGAATTAAAAATCCTTATAAATATCAAAAATGTTGCAATGTGTCACGTTTAACAAAGCACTAAAAGATTAAGCGTAACAACAAATACAAGCAAATTACTTACTACCTTTGTTTGGAGCAGGTCGAGTATAATTACAATGGTGTCTTTATGATTTATCCCATAATCGCTCAAGCACCTATTATCGTCGCTCAACAGCCTACCCATATGGACAATTCGAATAAGGTGCGTTGGAACCTTAAAAAACAATGAAGCATGTGACCGCAGCCTTGACACGGTAACGGTCGGATAATTATGCATGTACATCATTGTTCCTGTTATTGATTTGATATAAATGTAATCTCCACAATCATATGCATGAGGTATGTGACTGCTGAAGATCTTCGTTCTCTTTGCCGGTTGCTGGTCTTCACACTCCTTGGTGCTAAAAACATCTTCATTCGTGTGCTTGTACATTACGTCATCGTCTCCTTCAAAATTTTCCACATGTCTGCTCCGCTTGCCGTGGTTATTTACCATCTGCTTTTTAGAAATAATAATTTGATTGATTCCAAACAAAATATTCAACAAAACAATGGAGGTTGACCTAACAAACGCCGGTAAATAAAAAAAATATTGATTTATAGCATTTTTTGTATCAAGTCTGGCATTGAGTCCCCACGATTGCCATAGGAACCATTCTTGACAAACTCCTTCCTTACATTTTCGTAACCTTCTTTTGGTGCTCTCAATTTGAAGGGCCACAAGAAGTTGTTGACTGCGACAAAATTTTCACCCAAATTCCACAACTCATCAATCAAGTCTTCCACCGAGATGATGTTATATTTTTGTAATTCTCTTTCTATAATTGCATTACCGGTGATGGCAACTCTGTGGTCGTTGACTCTTGCATTACCGCACTTGTATATCAAATCCCTAACATTTTGTATGGTTGGGAAGCCAAAAGTAACGTATGGCTCCACTACTCTTAGCAGATTGATTGTGGGTTTGTTCAATCTCAAGAATACGCCATTGTTTGTGCTTCTCAATCTTAATAACTGTAAAATCTTCTTCATTTTAGGTGTTGCGGATTGAATGCCCCTGATGCGTACAACAAAAGCTAATTTATTTTCATCTTGAATGCTGATACCTCTGTGTGCTTGCGTTAAAATAGATTGTCTTTTCTCACTGTCCTCTGCTCTGCGGAACTGTGTTGCAAATCTCTCAGCACGTCTAAAAACTAGTCTCCTTGGCTTAGCATCCTATATTGATGTAAGAGTAAGTTGAATTCAGTTCAAATACCTTGCGTTTCTGTTCACCCTGTTGGAGTCTCAACCTCTCTCTCTCAATGGTGGTCCTTCTGGACTTTAATATTGTCTCTGGCTTCTTTCTTTGTATGACCTTTGCTGCTTCTGTGTTCCTCTCCTCTGCTTTGGTCATATTTGTGTGAAATTTGAATATTGAAGTTGACCCGCAAAGGTTGAATGATAACATTAATATCGTAATGCAGGATAATGACAACACAAAGAAAGAACCTGGCGAAGTAAAGGAAAATATCTCGGACGTAAAGATCAGCGATAATGATATCAGCGCACAAGATCGTATGAAAAGTAAACATTTAGTGGAGGGATCAGACAATGAAACAGCATCTTTCGACTATAGTGCGTCTGATCTAACATCCATCAATACTTCGAACTCTCAACCACACGCGTTATCACGTAAACAGTTTCACGTTAAAACGCGGTCGCATTTATCTGACGAGCTACACAGAATGCCAAAAACATCACTGGATATAGAAAGACCATACAACATTAGCGTAACCCCAATAAAAGTACCCAAAGGGCCCTTACAGTTTGACGACATTATTAGCGAGGATACCTCAATAAACATTGAAACGGCACCAAATGTAGCAAATAGGTCAGAATTATCCGTCGAGGGAGAACAAATGGGTATGCCCCACGTAAAATCGACACCATCCATGCAGAGGTTGCACTTGAGCACAAGAGGTTCCTTTGCCAATCTAAATCAGGATTCCCCGCTCTCGGCCACATCTGTAGGAACACCAATAGAAAGTCCTCACCACAAACTCTTTACACCCAATCAACCTCAGGTTGGTCTCACTGTTGAAGACAGTTTGGCAAAGTTGAAGAACAATACAAAACATGGCATCGAGGAAGCAAAGGCGAAACGGTAAGTGAGCACGGTCATCTACAAAAATAACATTTTAGAATTTTAATTGATTCGCTGGAAGAAGTCATAACTGCCATAGAGACTGAATCAGGAACGTTTAGAGGAAGATTTTGGGCAGCACTAAGTAGATCGCTCTTCAAGGTGAATCCTTTGAATGGCGGCGTTAGTTTTTGTTTATTTGTGTTATGCACAGCGATGCTTGTGGTCGCGTGCATTTTAAAGTTTATTGGTTTACCTTATCGACAAAGCGTTGGGTACAGTGAATATTCAACTTCCATCAGAGTCCTGTTCGAAGCCATCATCATGTTGTTCAGCACATTTATTTTCGTGCTGCTACACGTGCAAAGAGAATACAAGAAGCAACACATTTACGTATCGCTCCTTCGCGTCAAGTTCAAGGAACTGCTCAAGAATGATTTTGATTTTGCAATAAAGAGCGAAGGTATGTTTATAATGTTCATCTTGTTTTTAATCCTTGACAGAGGGTAACCTATTCGAAGGCATCAACATGATTCCGTACCGCTTGATATTCGTATGCAGAGATCACAAATGGGAAAAGCTACCACACATTCTACTAGTCAAAGGCGACTATGTATACACACACTTGCGACACAAGGACTTGGAAGAATCAGGAATATCATATGCGTTGACGCCCGATCGTGGCTACTACCTACTAACAGAGACACCACTCAAGAAGGTGATCCAAGACAGCCAACCAAACATTAGTCACTACGATTCCAACAAGGAGGTCTTTTACGCACGCATACACCTCTCACTCAATGTCCTTTCGCTGATCGCACTCATCGTATTCGTCCTAACGATGATCCTCAACATTATAAGAGTCAGCGTGCCGGTAGGATCCTACGATTGGGTCTACTTGATCTTTCAACAACCAGTCTACGTCATCATGTGTCTATTACCGATCGGCTTCCCAGCCATGTGGTTGGCAGAATACACGTTCACGTCAGCAAGGATCAGCACATTATTCCAAGTGCTCACATCCGGCACCCACAACATTGCCATCGTCGAAGAAAACAAACATTCGCACATTCGCATTCCCATCACATTATTCATTCATCAATTATACGCAATGATCGTCGGCAAGACAACATTATATTGGGAACA
This sequence comes from Acrasis kona, assembly GCA_026419775.2. NCBI lineage: Eukaryota > Heterolobosea > Eutetramitea > Acrasida > Acrasidae > Acrasis > Acrasis kona. The sequence continues at coordinate 8,153 of JAOPGA020001311.1, read as the reverse complement.
CTTATTATCGCTCGGTCAACTCACCTCGCTTTGTTGCATCGATAAGAATGGATTACTAGCAGATTTACTCTACGCGCCAGAAAAGTTACTATTCATCAAGACGAGAGAAACGGACGTGATGGACGAAAATCACATTCTACCGAGCAGCATGGTCGATACTTATCAACAACAAGATCGAGAACAACAACAAGAGTTATTCGAAGAGGAGCAACAACAACAACAAAGCGAACCATCAAAGCAAGAAGAACAAGTCGCCGTAGAAAACGTAGAGCCGAGCGCACCAATCAACAAGAACACCACCAAATCGAGCGTCCCCGACTATGTCACCCTGGACATTACGTTCGATCGAAATGCAGACGACGAGAGCAACGTCATCACCTTCGAAGAACCAGATTGGAAGGATCACATGAACAACCTGAGGCCATTGGGTCTCAATGCACTCATCACCGGATGTTCGCCGTTACCCGACTTTGATAGCGTCCAAGGAATGTTGGATGCCAAATCTCACCTGTGGAAGAAGTACATGTATCTATTGGGAAAGGAAATTGGATTCAGCGACAACGTATTGGACTCGTTTGCATTTCGCAAGCGCATTCACACTCAATTCAATAACCTAGAGATGAGCGCGGTGATTGTTGATTATGGTAATGGACTACAGATTCAATCGTTCGGTCATCCAGAACTATTGATTCAATACTGTAGCGAGTATTGGGATGGTAACGAAATTAAGGATTTTTGTATGGAGTCTAGAAGTATCATATTGGAGACGTTTAAGCAGTGGGGAGAGAGGAGAGATTTGTATTGCTTAGCGTTGGCTTACAAACCAATCGATCAAAAGTACACGGACGTCATCATCAAGGACAAGGACTCTAAAATTGTCAATGTGGATTTGAAACACTTGGACGTTCATCATGACGGCGACGAGGGCGATGACGACGGTCATCACGAACAAGATTTGAAGAGAGCAAAGTTATACGACCGTGCTCAAGACGGTCAAATTTATTTGGGCATGGCTGCATTCAGGCAACAACCAAAGCGTGATTTGGAAAAGTTTATAGAGCACATGAATGATTGCGGCATTCGTTTCACGATATTTAGTAAGGGCAGCGCTCAAAAGACGAAGGCATTTGGAAGCAAGATTGGACTGATGACCGATTGGAACGCATGCATTAGTTTGGCAGAGAGGGAGGATTTGAAGATGGACGAGAGCGACATGAAGGCACAATTGCCGCATGGAATCGATAACATCAAGAAGCACTTGCGAGATGTGGACGACGTGCCGTTGTTGGTGCCGTTGTTTAGCGACAGCGAACCCAATAGCACCATGAACATGATTCAAATCATGCAGGACCATCATGAGGTGGTGTGCGTGGTGGGCAGCAGTATTGGCGTGGCCAACACGCCCATCTTTGTTCAGGGCAATGTCTGTCTGAGCGTGGATCCTAGTTCGGAGAGATCGGGCCACGCAGTGAGCGGCGTTCCCTTGAGAACTGTGGAGGCGTTTGATGATGTGGAGGAGGAGCAAGAGCTGCAGGAGATTCAAGAGGAGGAGCCAATGATGGACGCCATGAGACCAAAAAATGATTTTGAGGAGGATTTTGCTGATTTGTTTTCTTTTCCTTGTGCATTCCACATCAAATCTCAAGACGTTAGTTTCTTTCCCATCTTGTTTCACCTGATCAAGGAGAGCAGAAGGATGAATTATAACATGAAACAAAGTTTTACCTTCTTTTTGGGTGCAACCATGACTGTTTTGATTGTTCAATTCTTGACTCAATTTTGTTTGTTGCCCAGTCCGTTGTTGGACGGCATTCAGTGTTTGTGGATCGTGTTGGTCATCATTCCCATCTTGTCCTTTTCTTTGCTCGGTAGTCAAATGGAGCCTGGCATTATGAATTTGATTAGTAGCAAGGGCATCGTGAGAAGGTTCAAGTATTTGCAAATGATGTTGATCGTGACGGTTAGATTCTTGCTTCCTGTTCCAGTGTGTTTGGTCATGTACGTTTGGACGTTTTTCAGAATGGAACAGAGCGGAGTGACTCGAGTGGGTTGGAATATATTTGGTGGTCAAGTCGATGTGGATGTGTATCGGTCGCCTCCTGTGCAGGCTGCCATTGTGTATGCTCAAAATGTTGCATTGTTTGTTTTGGTTTATTATTTTACGATCATGTCCGTTAGTTATCACCACAGGGTGCATAGCATCTTTACTGTTGTGCCGTTCCGGAATGTTTTGTGGGTTTTTGCAGTGATTGCGTGCTTGTTGATGCAGGTTGCTTTTTGTGCGATATCCATGGCCGTTGTTGGTACGACAAGGCAAGTATTTCCTTCTTATGAGTTTTACGCGTACTTGATCGTCTTCTTGTTACCTTTTGTGATGATTGTCGTTGATGAGTTGGTCAAGATCAAAATGAGAAAAACATTTAGAAAGAACCAACAAAGGTTACAGCTTCAGTTTGGAACAAGATTAGGAATGTATAGTCCAAAATAAATAATTTATTTTTCTTCGACTTGATAAAATACAATATCTACAGGTGACCCTCCGTGACGTCTCATCCACAACGCGGAAGAATATTCAACAAATACTCTACAACCCTTTGGCGAAAATCCCAATGCAAATTGTTTGGCTTGGTTACCTACCACATGCAATGGCTTGCCGACAGGTTTACCATTAAGAAAAAAAACAGCTTTTATTTCATCACAGCCGTCATGTGCTCTGTTCTGTATCAATATGACGGAGTTGGGTATATCGCTGTCCAGCACGTATTCGAACGAACCAGTGGGTGTGTTTAATTTTTCAGAACTAGTAATCTTCTTCCATTCCTTTACAATTTCAAAGGACTCTAATGTACAATTGTCTTCATCATCTCCAGCTTCATGATTTAATGTTTCGACGTCCGCATGATTTAATTCGTCAGCAGAGATTGTTTCCAAAGTAGTGTTGGATTCTGGTCGGGGTTCATTGATTTGAATGGTCTCCTCACAAGTAATAGTTGACTGGCAGATGAAGGGATGGTTCAACGCGTCGTTCACTGTTATTCTCTTCTCCGGACAAAGTTTTAATAACCCAATGAGCAAATCAAAACAATTGTCGCTTAGTTTAAAATTTCTCTTTTGTAGACGAGCCTTCAAGTTCTGTCATGATTAGTAATGATATTTAGGGACAACTTACATAAAGACGTGATGAATCGCAGACAGCACCTGTTATCATTCGAAACAGGATGACACCAACGGACCACAAATCAGAAGACAAGCCCCCTTAGTAGTGTAATTAATTATAATTGTAATAAACTCACGATAGCTTCCGTTTTTAATTTCTGGTGCTTTGTAATGCCCTGTTCCACAATTAGAATTTGAAAGTTCTCCTTCCTCCAAGTGCCTTCCTAATCCCATATCAGCGATTTTAATTATAAATGATTCGTAATTGTTGACAGACTGGCTTTCAGTCTTTTTTAATAGCAAGTTACCCTAAATGCGTTAATGAAAAATGGTATAAAAATGGTTTACAGGCTTCAAGTCTCTATGTAGGTATGACTTGGAATGCAGGGCTTTCAATCCTTTCAGTAATTGTGTTAACCACCACCTTACTTCATCTTCCTGCAGTAGAATTTTGGGGGCGAGTTTTTGTTTGGAGTTGGATTGATTTTTGGGCATCTTTAATTCGAGGTACTCCTCAAAGGACAAATCACATCTTTCAAAGACTAGAATCATCTCGTCTTCATCTTCCTATATGGAGTTACGTAATGTTGACAAGTTTAACATACGGTATGGTACAAGAGTTTTATAACATTTTCATCATGCGTATCGCTTAAAATCTGAACCTCGCCCCTAAAGTAGAATTCAGATTTTGACGGGTTGTTCTTCAACATTTTCCTCAATATCTTTTTATCTATAACTTTAACTGCCACGAGGAATCCTGTGCTTATGTCTTCCCCGTGGTATACTTTTGAAAATGTACCAGAGCCTAGAATTTTATCCAACTCAAACCTGAAGGCCCCGACTTCACGAACTAGCATTGAAAATTCCTCTATATTTTTATCAAGTAATAGTTATCGTTCACGTTTGTGCGTGTTGTAAGAGTTCTATTTATGGAAATATTGACGTACGACATGTTATAATTAGCAGTAAAAATATTCAATAAAATCAAACATAATCATTTTAGTAGAATAGCTCGGCTTCATTGATAAATTACTAATTCAATAATAGAAATGATGCATCGAACTTGTGAATTTAATTCTTTTTGGCCAAAGTCTTTACTTCACGAAGGGACGTGCCGGGATGTTGAGAACTTCTTCGCTCACTTTCTTGTTACATCGATGAATAGAAGGATATCTGAGTATCTGTGTCTAACATTGACCTCAATCAAAAATTCATCAACAAAAGTGTGGCAATTGACGTTATGGTCCCATTCAATTTCACCCTTTGATGCAGCATTGGTGAATTTCTCCCAAAATGACTCTACAAGAGATTTAAAATACTTGAAGTAGGATTGCCCCTCATCATCATCATAACTACTTGCAGCATCTTTTAGAATTTCTTCACTAATTTTCCCACATTCATAAATGTAGGCCTTTCTACCTGGGATCAAGTTAAATAAAGTAGTAGATTATCAAACTTACTAACACCGCATCGTACGAGACCTCATACCAACACTTCTTTTTCGGATCCCAGATCAAGTGTGAACGAAGTCCTCTGATGGCAGTATCGTCAGAGTGTCCGAAAACATCAATAATGACGGCAGCATGTCCTGTTTTGACGTCTGTTTTTTGTACATACTCATTAATACCAGCATCTACTAGTCCGTAGATAACAACGTAGACCCTGCCCTTCATATCAGCGTCACTCTGTTCGAAAAGATCTGGTGTATATGATATGGTTATGGTATAGACATTTCCTCTTTATGTGTTGTACTATTGTTTGAAAAACTTAATCCCATTTTTTTGATTGTCTGCTTTTTAAACTGATAACAACTGGTGTCGATTATAGATTTTTAGGCAATTATTCATAACAATATTGAGTCAACCACAATAAAGATGGAAAGGTTATTTTACACTCCCAAAAATACTTTTTTTCATGTATGTGTTTGTTGTACTGTATACTATCTGTTTCAGCAACAGCTTTGTTCTGTTTTTATTTAGTCACATAGATACGTATAAATTCCTGTTATCACTTGAAGTAAACCAGGTTGATGAAATTGAAGATGGGGTACCGATATAAACCAGTTAAGCTTTGAATGGTAAGCACAACAGCACACTCTATTGATAGGAAGCACGAACCGCTTGCTTGCAAGAGCAAAGAATGATCAACAAGGAAAAGCACGTGGGTACTATAGACATCACATTCCAGGACCAAAATCTACTACAACCATCAGGGCTCTAAGGTCACCAGAAGAAGCATTTAATGTGATGTGAGAGAGTTGCAAGGATGTTGAAAAGCAAAAATTTACAGTTTGCCTCAAAATACACTATAAAGATTGTTGATAAGGGCGACGCAATTGATATTCAAAATTCTGACGAAGAATTTGATGTTTTGCTGTCGATTTTAACCAATTTTAAGCAGGCTCAAAAACCAACCAACATTGAATTGAGCCACAGGATGTTGTACCACATGTGAGGGTGATCAAAAAACGCTGACCACACAATATCACATTTAAACCGTAATGTTGCGTACCACGTCAGCAACTGGATTAAAAATCCACACATCTACATGGATAATGCAGGAACAAACAGGAACAAGACATGCCTAGCTGTGAGCAAGTTCAGTTTGGTCAATTTAAAGCAATTAGAATCTCGCCTGGACACAACAAATTCCATCCTGATAATTTGTTCGCTCTTATGGCCCATACTTTCCGTGTCAATGATGTTATCACAACTGATGACTTGATTAAAATTGCTTCCTACTATGCACAAACAAAGTTGGTTTTTGCAGAGGATATTGGATGTTGGACATAATCTGTAATGGAGGAGAAGTACAATCATTTCCAAATATCAAAAGTTACAGGGATTTCCTGATAGAAGAAAACGAGCAAGGTGTTGTTATAATCAAATGTAAAGAAAACTGCTTTGATGGACAATTGGAGTTGTGGTTTAATGGAGAGACAACTTTGCCAGAAAAGAAGGAAGCATTATGGAGGGAGTTACAAAGAAAGGGTGAGTGACAAAGCTGACGATCAGATGATGAAAATTACGAAGGTAACGAAAATCATGAAAATCACGACAATCAAGGAAATTGTGAAAATCAAAGAAATCACGAAAATGACGCTAATGAAGAAATACAAATTGTTCCACCAATCTTTGCCGCACTCAATATGACCCAGTGGAATTTCACTTTTAATAAATTGGCTTGATTAAAAATAAACCTCTTTCTTCTACATGACGGAAAGTATGGGCCTACGAGCGAACAAATTATCGGGATGGAATTTGTTGTGTCCAGGCGTCATAAACCCAACAAACTATTTGAATTCCTGATGATGGTTGTCTTTTGTTTTGCAATAACCACCACAAATGAAAGTAAATTCATAATTACAATATTAGTGACACTTTGACATCTAATTTGACATGCCATCTGTTCAAGATGTTTACTTGGATGTCATAACTAAAACTGCCCAAATGAACGCTATGGAAAGGGCATGCAAACTCCTTGATGCCCCAAGCGAGTTGGCAAATGTTGAAGAGTTAAAAGAGAATTATTTAAGGCAAAAAGCAAAAACTAAAAATCAGATGGAAACTGTATATGCATCACAGATTGAAGAGAGTCAAAAATCGTTAAATCTGATGGAGCAAGCACAATCTCACATGAATTCAATCAGAGAATTGTAAGCTTAATTATTCGTGATAATTCTCAACTGAGTCAGTTTTGAAATAATTCGACTCAAGTGTGATGACAACCAAAAGATTATTGAGAACTACGCTCTAATAAGAGAAACTCTTAGGACATTGAGTAACGTCAAGAGCGCAAAACAAGGTCTACAAAAACTTTTATCCCTTGAACACACGATAAGCGACATCAAAGAGATGTTGTTAGACGAAGATAACGCCCAATTAATAGAAGCTTATGAGTCCATTAAAGAATTGGAGGAGATCAGAAATTCAGCCCTTGACGAAGTACAATCAGGTGCCAATTATGACATTCCAATGAATGTATTTGAAAAGTACTTCCAAATGATCGAAGTTATAGCTGAGGACTTTCAAAAGGTCATGTGGAATCTGGTTACAGACGTAATTTCTGTTTGTGAAGATGATCCCGCATTAATGGTAAGAGTTTTGAGAATAATCGAAAGACAAGAAGAGCAAGACGATGCAAAGAGAAGAGAGTTGCAATTACAAGAATTGAATTCGAACAACGCACCTCGCACTCCTTCTTACACTTCTTCTCCGAAATCACCAACAACATCTAGACTAAAGACGAGAGAATACAAGAAGAAGTTACTTGATTTGATTGATGCATTCTTCTCCGACAAGTTTCAAGAAACTCTTAGCGACAAACACTCTATTCCTGAAAAACTAAAAGCATTAGACGATTTTATCGAGGAGGACATTTTAGAAAAAATACCAACACTTCTGGAACCATGCTTTCCTCCTCATTACAATGGAAAACGGAGTTGAGTCAACCTACATTATCTGTAGTGATATCACACAGTAGTATAGTATCATATAGAGATACCCAACACTGCGTACTGGTGGGCAACAATCCACTTCAGTTATAGCTATGGGCAACAATCCATAGACTTGATTTTGGGCAACAATCCATTATCTACACGCAATTTGTGGTCCGGTTCAAACTCTTTTATGTTCTTACTGCCAAATGATTTTCATTTATAGTACTAGTGTATTAGTTAACCCTTTACATCCATCCATGATATACCCCAACCTTTACCATTCCTAAAACCATTACTACGGGCCTATCGCTCCACATGTAACCTCATTTACATCAACTGCTATACCATTAGCTAAAATCATTGCCATTAACTTTGGGCACGTCGCACGGCTTCACCGTTGCTCCTTTGAAAACTAAGTATGCTACTAAAACGAAACAGTCATCCAACCGTCAAGACATTATGATGCAACTTTGAACATTTTTGCTACAAGAAACGAAACCTGGAAAAAACAAACTCGCATTAACTTGATAACAAAGAGGGAGAATTTATGCTCATTTTT
>JAOPGA020001310.1:0-10109 GCA_026419775.2 Acrasis kona | reverse complement strand
CGTTCTCGTCTTCGTCTTCGGATTCTAAACCCTCTAATCTCGTTGTGTATGTTTGTTTGCATTCAATTAATTGATTGTTGAGAGCATCTTGTTGTTGCTTTAGCGTTCTGTGCCTATAGTATGTTGTCTTGGACACTACTTTGTTGGTTAATGGGCTCCTGTACTCTCCGGCAACAGATACACCTGGCATTTTTTTGTTTATCTCAAGTTCATAATTTTGTAATTCTAGTTCTTGTTGACCAAAATTAATAATCACCCAAACGATGGAAGAACGGAACAGATAAATAGCCATTGGTTTTTCTTCTAAGGTAAAAAATCAAACAAATGGCAGAACTCATCACTACAGACAACAACAAATTGACTCAAGAGCCTGGAAAAGGTGATTACCCTTCTACTAACAAGACTGTATTAGACAAAATGCAGCGTTTCAGCGCGTTGCAATTTATTGCAATCATATACAACTTTCCCGTTACATGGGTGGTTTTAGTAAATTTTACTTTTGAAAACATCAGTTTATATGAGTGGAAATGCTCGTGGACGCTAATGTGTTAATACAGTCTTGAGAATTATTTTATTAAAAACCAATTGGGTGTGGCGGGCGGKAACCTTGTCCAAAAGCGATTGTGAAGTTGGAATTTGAGAATGTGACATAGTGATGTGTAAACGATTAATTTCGAACAATCTTTCACAAACGCGTACTCAACTCATTTTAACCGCTCAATCTCCCTCCAAATCTGTTACAATGGGTTAATAAATAAAATAAAATACATTCTTTATCGTAGAGGGTAAATAATATTAGTCCTATGGAAATATAATATAGCGTTATTGAACAAAATTAAGTCATTTAGCAACTACCTTTCATACCAAGGAAGCGCAATGTACAAGCTTCTATAGTATTGTAGCATATAATTAAGATATAAGCTTTTTTTTTTATAAATCGCATTCTGCGAAAAGCTTTATTAGAATAAATTTACATATTTATAAATGACTCTATACAGCCAAAGGCCCGCCTAGCTTGGCGGATTTGATGGCGTGTGTTGCGCAACGCGCGTGCCAGATGGAGTAAGAGGTCTCCATCAAAATGGTTGATATCTTCCTCAACACTTGGAGTGGTTTTGATTTTGATGAACATTTTAGAGAGTGTGCAGAGTTGATTGGAACGGAGACGGAGGAGGAAGATCTGTTTGGGTCGCGACATAAGGTTGGTGTCGACGCTGGCTTTGATATTATATTCATCATGTAGAATATTATATTTGTAGTCAGAGGAGTTGGAGATGGTGGACAGAAGGTAGTCAGAAACAGCACTACGAACAGAGGAGTGTGGAACTTCACCATTGCAAACAATGTCGAAAAGAAGTGAGGATGAAGGACTAATGTCGTTGATGTAGTGGTTGTTAAGTCCCAGCTTTGCAAATTCATCCGCTGCTTCATTACCAGGAATGTTGGCATGGGCCTGAACATAAATGAACTCGCAGCTTGTGAGTCGATTCCTCTGAAATAATGGCAGAGAGAAGCTGATGGTCGCACACTCGGAGTTTTTCTTCTAAAGAGCTCAGCTTTGAGAAGCTGTGAACTGCTTCAATCCCAGAGAGACAGTCAGTCATAACGGTGACATTTTGACCATCTCTGGAGCGTCTTAAAGCTTGGAGGAATCCATACAGTTCTGCTCTATAGTTGTTGGCAATGCCAGGTATTCTACCGTACTCCACCTTATCAAAGTTATCACTATTAACTACAGCGTAAGCGGCAATAGTTTTGTCTTTGTTTGCGGAGCTATCTGTGTACCATGTGACAGCATTTCCATCGCTATTTATGTCATTAGTTGTGGGTCTAACGAGATTGGAGCGAGCATCCTCTAGAAACAGTGCAACTTTACCTTTGTCTGGCGAAACCAAAGTGCGTGCCACTGTCCTGTTGTAGAAATCTTTCAAGTCAACATCTAAGATATCCGAGAGATGTTGAACATTATCAACATCAGACCAGAAAGGGTCGTTTAGAAGTTGTATATTTTTGGCAGCGAGAAGACGCGAAGTCTCGGAATCTGTTGAGTGCTTGTTACAAGCGGTAAGCACATATGAAGATGCGTTTATCAGCAGTGAGTTGTCAATCATGTGCAGATTAGCGGAGTAAAGCAAATTGCACGAGTTCACCAGATAAGAGTTTACACGATTTGTGTGAGAAATTCGTGTTTTGGACATAGCTGGGTGGACATGCAACCGGTTTCACTATTTCTACCCTGTCTGTTCTCGGTCAATATGCAACATCAGAAACGGAAACCTTCGCGACACAAGGTTTTTCCATACGAAAATTAGAACTACATACTCGGTTTTAAGGTTTTGTCACCTTTCTCATTCTTCGGTCCGCGGTACATTTCCATGCRTGCATTTCGACCAAAGACCTTCGGTATTGGTCAAAACAATTTTAAAATGTTTGATAGATCCGTATCCTCTATTTTGAGGGTTTAATGTTAATTAATGTGAACATGAACAAAGAGCATACAGACATTTGCATAGAGATTTTTATTTCTTATTCCTCTTATGGACCGACTACTTTTGCTTCGCGTTCAATTCGTGCCCACTCTTTACTGCGACTGATCTTCTCTCCAGGGTTGCACATCTTTGCTCGTTTGCTTTGTCTACGAGTTGATATCTGCGATTCATCATCACTTGAAGTATCAGCTGATTTAGAAAGCGTTCGCTTTTTGGGTATAGGCCTTGACAGTGGTGCAGGTCCATCTTTATTTTCCGAAGGAGGTATTATTGGCGCTGCTGTTTTGAGAGATTCGTTGGTTGGTTCCCGCTCTTYGCTAAGGTGCGCATCAAATTCATCATCGTTAGCATCAACTCCTCCTAACTCTTCGTCAGATTCATCGTCGCTGCTGCTGTCCTCGGCTTCAGTCTCAACTTCACTAATTGCTTCTCAAATATGAGACCGAAGTATGCCTTTGGTATGACCCAGTGATCAATGTAACCAGACAGTGGTGAAGATGATTTATAGTCCGGGTTTAGTTGTAAGAGTTTATGAGGGGTATGCTTCTTTTTTGATGTGAACTTTGCTAGTAAGTCCAGTATTGATGACTGTAAAGTGTCATAACTCTGTAGAGGTCCTTCTGCACAAACTGTGTACTTATCTCCTCTGTCCTCTCCACGGTTGTAAACTACCCGCTCAACCTTTTTTCCATTGATTGTTCTTGTAAACTGTGTTATCGAAACCATTTTGACCATTTGCTTGCGTGTTCGGTTATCCTCATTGGCTTCTTTCGTGACAACATCAGTGTAGTACTTCGGATCTGAGGGTAAAACTTCTGGATTTAAATTTGATGGCGCTGTTGGTGTTGTCGACAGCAATTGTCTTGCACACGATGATGAATTGTTCTGTGCACTTGGTGGTGTTGTTACAGGTTTATCCACTACATTTTGATTTAAAGAATTTGTAAATTGTAAAGCATTTATTATATCACCAGGTTTTGTGAGTTTTAAATATTCTACCATCATTTCTTTAGTTATATGTGGTAATGATCTTCCATCAAATCCTGCATCGATGAAGTTCTCTTTAATTGTAACTTTGTCTTGATCATTTGGTTTGTGTTTAAATATGTAGTCTACAAATACAGTCGCTGCTTCTTCGGATGTCCAGGATGAGTGGTTTGCGTCCATTTTAACGATAATAATTATGGCGCGACATTTCTAAAAAGAAAATGTTGACTACAATTATTCTCAAAACCGAGTATGTAGTTCTAATTTTCGTATGGAAAAACCTTGTGTCGCGAAGGTTTCCGTTTCTGATGTTGCATATTGACCGAGAACAGACAGGGTAGAAATAGTGAAACAGGGTATTTTTAAAAGAGGGTAAAATTAAGACAACCAGGGTAGAAATAAGATTTTCGCTACTTTATTTGTGCTTTTGATGGTCGGTATGCATCAATGGGGTTTCATTTTCTAGAGTGTACATTTACTGTCTTCAAATGTAATAACATCTATAAAATTATTGATGTTGTAAATAAGCGCCGAACAAGAACTGACTACATAAAAGGTGATGAGGACAATGATACCTACAAAGAGTGGTGTAAAGGCGCTGCATCTCATATGGAGGCAGAAGCTTTAAAGGAATGGATCAAACAAATGAAAGAAAATCCAGACTACATTATAGATGATATCCCTTTACAACCAGCTGTTTATGTACATGACTGAGATGGTAAAGCAAAAGCAATTATAGAAAAATCATTAATAATGATCCAAGAGAAGCAAATCGAGTTCTAAAACCAATCGAAACAAATGACGGCGCTCATGGAAAAAAAGCATCTGTTGGCGCAGTTTTGGAATTGAAATGTAATCTTGGGGCTTCTGCTGGTAGATATTGGGGCATTGTAACTAGTTCCGTAAGAGATATTATCAAAACTGATGGTTACCAAGCGGCTGTGCCTCTATGGGAAAAGCTATGGAACAACTGGCCAAAGCACAAGACAAATGACAAAGTTTCTTGATATAAGCAGTCCCAAAGACCTCATTATATACAACAAGCTTGTAGGTATATGTGGACTAATTGGTACACAAGCGGAGAAGTATGTTCAAGGTGGAATACTGGTAGGAACGAGGGTGTTAATCGTGTATACAAATGTGGAGCTGAAAAAACCATTGATTTTAAAAAACATACAGTGGCCAAATTATGGGGGAGGCACTACAATACAATGTTGGAAATCTTGATGGCGTCACATGTATACTCGACCCATTGGGTATAAAACTAAGTACAGGTGCAAGATTAAGATGTCATAAAACCAAAGAAAACTGTTCAAATAAATGACTTTCAAAAATATTTTGTAAATTCATTGTAAAAGCTCACCCTTTATAACTCGAAGACGGTGTAAGAACACCCATCCCTGCAAGAGGTAATTTTACTGCTTATAGTGTCCAGCATACAGATTCATAATTACTTTTTCACTGCACTGCCCCCTTAAGAGTATAGTGTCTAGGACTCTCATGTTTTGGACTACAAGCTTAGAAATCAAGAATATGTAAAAGCGAACATCACATTTTGAATGCCCAGATAACATCACATACACTTTATACAGTACTATCCAAATGTGCAACAGCGCCAATTACGCTTATCATGGAGGAAAACATTGTAAACACTTCGCCTTCCATCTCCACACAACCACCGAGAAGTGCAGATAACTGGACGTAATCTAACGCGCAGAATGGCAAAGACAAGAGCTTTTTGGAGGGTTTGATTACAAAGGGGAAATGGAGTCAACCATACATCGTAGAGTATATGACATCATACTAAGTTAGTGGAAGTAACTATGCGCCGGCCCAACGGGACGGCTATGAGACCCTGTATATATGGTTTCACAATACACCACAGTAAGTATACTTTTACAGCTACTGGGAGCCGAACCAGTATGCTTACCGTATAAGGAGCCGAACTTATACAAAGCTAGCGGGAGCCGAACCGTCTAGAAACAATTATTTATAAGTTGGGAGCCGAACCAACAATTTTATTATTATTATTACTGATAATTGATAATTTTATTTAAGTGACCATACATCATTTACCATATACAAGACCATTTAGTGTCAAGTAATTCTTAAAAGTGGGCTCGTCGCACGACTACGCCGTCGCTCCTCCTATAACATTACTTATCAAGAGCCAGAAAACTCAAAAGCATCAACCAATCATCCCTAACCTCAAGATTTACCATGATATCAATACATACACAACCAAAAGAATAGAATGAGCACTCTCAGTTAGAGCAAGACATATAACCAAGATAATTCAGGGTAACTATACCTTATCTTTGATATAGCAGCAAGACAAATACAACCATAAAATGACATTGTTCTCTCAGAAGGGAATTGATGCAATGAATAATCATTTAGAGCAAGACAAATGCAACCAAGACCAGAACTTTAATGTACATTAATATAATGCTTTTTGTTCTCATTTCGACAGAAAGTTGTGAGAACGGCCATCTGGTCATTATCGTATTATTCTTTTAATCATTATTATACATTATTAATAACCTGATATAATTTAACACACAACAATTCAAAAACAAACTTTATTCTTACAGTAAATCACACTCTGCCTGAGAACATTGTTCAATCAAACTCATTAAACAGGCCTCATGTTGCACACTCAATGTACAAAGACCTCTTAATTGCTGCATAACACCTTTAAATTCATACTGTAATGCCAAAGTTGGTGAACCAGAATTCAACACTCCTTGAATCTTGGACAAATCATCATCACTCAAAAACAGTTGCTGCGCTGCCGAACGTACTGAAGTACGCATCTTTCCAATTAGTTCCGACTTAATACGAACACTTTCCCTCTCCATATTAATCACAAACCGAAGATACTCCAAATCTTCACTACGTTGAGGAATTAAAACTGATTTGTTGTAATTGACTTCCAATCCCCAGGCCTCTAATTCCGCAATCAACTCTCTTACCATTATCAAAAGATGAGCATATGTCTCTGCAACAAGCAAAAAATCATCAAAGAAAACTATTATGTCTTCACTGACATTATAAGCTGCAGTACTAGTAATCATTTGACAAGCCATACCAGATGGCCTTATCCCTTGAGGACATCTACACCAACGATAATATTCCCCTTTATAGTGGATACCAAGATATTTTCGATCATCCTTATGCACCAATATACTAAAGAAGGCATACTTCAAATCTAACTTGCAAACAAACTTACCGCGTTTAACCAACTCTACAACTTCTCGTTTATCTGGCATGGGAGGTGTTTGAAATTTAATTAATTTACAAGACAAATCATCCCCTTACACTAAAATTCGTGGCCTATCTGGTTCATTATCCCTGTCTCTTGTCTTGAGAGGCAAAAACACTTCAATATCTTCTATTCTACACTTCTCCAGATATTGCTTGGTAATAAATTCACGCAGTTGAACACTGACACCTCTCTCATTGTACTTTGGTATGGAATTGTAAGGTAAAATATGATTTAATTTTGGAGCGGAATCCTGAAAATAAAAATAAAACTCCATTCTCATAAATATCATCAGCAGTATGTGGATACATAATAGAAACATCTGTTTATGAACATTGTCGAAGTTTATTGAAATATTATCAAAGAGGTTAATTAAAGTAATAAGTATCGTCATACTGACTTTTCTTATGATTGGCATTCCTACGCTGAGGGGAGCCATATGGTGAATAGCGATTGTGACCTTGAGCTGGTGGCATCATCATTAGATATTGCACACCGTTAGCAGGTACTTGTACCACAGACGGAGCAGGTACCGGAGCAACAACTGGAGGCGGTAAAACTGGAGGCAAAGAATCATTCATCTTGTCATCGGAAACATCTTGCAAATCGTCACTTGAATACCACATACTGTGTTGTTTAAAATACAACATCATGTCACGTTTAACTGAAGGGGAGTTTAAGAAGTAAAGGATGAGGGTTACCTTGGGCCCGATAATGATGGCAGTAGGTCAGATACCTTTCCTTGCCGAACATTGCAACCAGAATGTCTTGTCGAATCTTCCACAAACCTAACCTGACCATCCAATGGCCGGCACCTTCGTCTTTACTTGTTGTTGCACATTGGATCATTTCATCCATGCGTAGCTTGGAGTCCATCCATGGCATGGTACGGAGCTTTTGGTTATTCTCCATCAACCCTTTGATACCGGTCATCATATCCTTGATTTCCTTATTAGCCTCCATGCACATAGTGATTAAAGACTGAAGGTCAGTCATCTTGGCAGTCAAAGTGTCGATGCGGGCAGAATTAGCATCACTTGAAGAGGAGCTATTCTTTTGAGTAGAATCAGGTATAAGCAGATTATGCTGCGAATCAGAGACTAAGAAGTCTTCAAACTTGTCATCATAGACTGGGGATTGTTTGGCAATGTTGTTAGTTGAGGCCATGATGTAGCGTATGTAGTGAGTGTGTGTAGTGTGTGCTTTTTTGAAAAAAGTGATCAACACAATCTCAACAAAAGAAGTTTTTATAGTCCAACTATCCGTTATGCATAGTCATCTTAAATTAATTAATTAATTATTCTATTGGTTCTTGTTAGCGCCAACATCTTGTTCAGAGAGCTTTAATATCTCCACTATGCTCTGATAATATCTTATTACTAAAAATACGATTTTTTATTCATTTAAGGAATCACATATCATATAAAGGATGATAATACATATATATATATTTGTAAAAGAATAGCATTATTTACAGAAGATGTCTAGTACTTCATTCTTCACTGTGAGTGATGTTGTTTTTGATACTACTGTATTAAAATATAAGACATATGTTCGCCGAAGTGTTGCAAGCATTATGAGCTATTGTAAGAAAACAGAGGAAGAATTAATTGATTTTAAGATAGCAATAAGGAATGGTATCTATTATTATTATCACATTGATGATGTTTTGTATGGGATGTACTATGATGGTAAGATTTTAAACGAGGCTGTTGTTCAAGAGAACGTTAAGATTTTTGATCTTCTACCATTGGTGTTTCGAACAACTAAGAAACCTGAACTGTCTACAAAGTGTGCTGCATTTATTTATGCTATTATTCAACAGATTCATGATAATGTCTATGGATTTTATGTTGGAATGACTACTAGTATTATTAGAAACTCTAAGAGGTTCAAAATGACTGGTATGGCTTATGATGGTGGTATATTGCTTTTGGTGGCTGCTAGGAAGTCATCTTGTTTTATTGATGGTGTTTATATACTATATCAATCTTCCGAGGGAGATGATGTTGATGAGATTGAAATGGATTATGTTAGACGTTTTATTGATTATTTTGAATCAAAAGAAGGACAATACTATATTTTGAATAAAAATTTAATGCGTTGTTAATTTTATAACCTGATGTTAGTCATGTAGAATCTATTATTAAATTCTGGGTAACTCTGCCTTATCTTTGATATTGTATTAGCTTCTACATTCCTTATCAAAGATTCAACATCCCTTTTTGTATTAAATGTATCAAGGATGAAAACACCTGGTATCATTTCTTCAGGGTTGTTATTGGCCGCAACGAGATTTATATACCATCCGCTATTTGATGATGGTTGTAGGTTGTTTGGGCTAAAATGTCTTGTAGGGCTATTTTCTCCTCCAAAGCCAATGTAGAATGCTTGTTTCTTTTCCTTTAACGGTTGGAATATCATGTACAATGAGTACTTATGTTTGATGGTTTCCAATGTTTGTGGTTGCAGAGGGTGTATTTCTTCTATAACTTTTATCCAGTTTAGAATTCTTGTGTCTGTGATGATTGATTTTGATTTGATGTCATAAATGTCTTCACCAAGACGGCATATCCTGTTTATTTTGGACATTTCAAACGTTGGTGTTCTTAGAGTTTTGGAGGCAATGTGTTGATCATAGAATTCGCAACCTGATAGAATCGCAGCCGATTTATTTAGCCTGTGGTTTATGTTTGTATCTATTTGTAGGTGACCAGCGTTTTTATATTTTGGAGTATTTATTGGTACCCCGTACTTATGCGTTCCTGATGTCAATAACAGTCTTGGAATTGTTTTGTTATCATAGTTTGATAGTACTAACGCTTTCCAGTATTTGACTTCGTCTTCATTGTAAACTGGTAGGGGCCACTTGTATCTTTTGTGGTTTGCTTCAAGGTTTTTGGTTGTTCGGTCAGCCCAGGAGTTAAAGATGTCCTCAATGTTATGCTTCCTTCTCTTGTTATCAGTAGAGGTTACTGTCGTTGATGTGTTGTCTTGTTTTCTTTGGGTAACCCTAAAATACTGAATGTTATTATTGTAAAAATGATAAAATATTGATTAAAAGAAGAATATCAGTTAATAAAAAGATATTTCAGCTAAATTTAATTTATTGTAACATTATTTGAACCTTCAATTTGCATTAATCCGCCAGTCTCAGTGCTGAGACTGATTTGCGGAAAGCGGGTATTCCGCTAGTCTCAGTGCTGAGACAAGGTATAAACATTCATTTAACCTTTATACCTCAAAGTCACTATCTCTAAAATTTCAATCGGAATCCTTCGATACTCATTTTTAACAATTAGAAAACTCAAAAGGACAAAATAATGTACACATGCGAATTACAAATGTCAAAATTCTCCTTCCGTTCC
>JAOPGA020001307.1:0-33889 GCA_026419775.2 Acrasis kona | reverse complement strand
AGTGTACAAGGAAATTCAGTCGTTCTGGACATTATAGATGATTTCTCAAGCTTCACTTGGTTGCGTGCATGTCCATCGAAATCAGAACAGGACATTGCCAAGTGTCTGTTGGAGGTATTTTGTTCCTTTGGATTCCCGAAAGCGTTCAAAACGGATCAAGGGAAAGAATTCGACAACAAGCTGATGAGATTGATCGAGAAAGCAGGAGTGGTGGATCACAGATTTACAGTACCATATGATCACCATGCGAATGCAAAAGTAGAGAGGAACAATAGAACAGTGTACGACGTTCTAGTCAAGAAAGCAATGGAGACTTCTGGGGACATCAAGTATTGGGACTTGTATGTACCAGCAGCAATGCTCGAGATGAATGCAAGAGTGCACTCGAGGTTGAGAGCGTCACCATTTGGTTTAATGTTCGGAAGATCCCCGTTCTTCAATGGCGAACAGTCAAGCATTGTTGTAGACAAGGCAGCAGCAGAAATGCGAATGTTAGAATTCTGGACAACATTCAGTAGGGACGTTGTGCCAGCAATATGGAACATCAAGCAGAAGCAATTTCTGAAAACGAAATACAACAAGAAGACGAAGTCATTTGAAGTAGGTGATACAGTAATGTGGATGGTACCCACAAGAAAAGGGAAACACCAGGTGAGATACATTGGGCCATTCAGAATAATCGCAAAAGACGTCAATGGGATATTCAAGATAAGGAGTCAAGTAGAGACTTTGACTGCGCCAGCAAATTTCTTGAAATCAAAGACATTGGCGAGAGGTGAGAATTTGTTGGCCATGTATCATCAAGATGCAATACTAGAGTATTCCAATGAAGAATTGGTCACTGACAACCTACGGGATGAAGATTACATTCAAGAAGAATGAATAAAAGTTGTTTAATTGTTTTTGTAAACATAATGTACAGTGTGAGGAACCTAGGCGGTTGATTTGCAAGAGGCACTAGTGGCATGAAAGAAGATGCGCACTATGTGAAAGACCTACATAGGTGGCATGAATGAAGATGCGCATCATGTGAGGTGAACCTACGCACTGAAGCGCAATTTGAGAAGCACTGTGACATCTATGTATATTGTAAATAGATAGCATTGGCCTTTTCACTTCGGTGGTTTATGGCCTAACCATTTGATGGTTGAATTTTTTGATACCTGTCTGCGCTGTTGCTCATTACTTCRATTCCAGTTGTGTGTGGCTGCTGGAGTGTTGTAAATGATCGGGGAGTTTGTTGAACTCAACCGAACATATTTGAAATAAAGTGTGAAAACTCGAAGAACACGAGATTGCGTATCAACATATTCTTATTGTTATTGTGTTCCAGTTTTTTACGACAGTGCGGGCTTTATTAAACAAATAAGGAAGATTGATTTGACATTTCTATTTTTTGCATGTCAAAATCTAGAAATAAATGAAATCTATAAAAAACACAAATTGTGACAATAAAGCAAAACAGTTTTTTTATTTGTGTGGAAAGTATTTTACAATCCAAGCTAATTTTCACTGCCTATGGAACTCAACTCACGCCCTGGAAAGTGACGTTTATTAGCGGAAGGCTGTCCGCAGGTGTTTGGAAAGTGGCCTCATATTTTTTTAGACAAATTTTATAGCTTTATTGTTATATTTGATTTGTGACCACTGTCTAACAGATGTTTTAAGAAACATCGGATGGATTTTGCATTATAGTCAAAATGCGGTTTCCCTTTTTCAACAAATGCCACGTACAGCTTGTAGTTCTTTTCATACTTTGCGACTGTAGCCTTCAAAATCATGCGAATTATTGGCTCACTTGCCATCCTTTTGAAATCATTTTCTTCAAGATTCTCTATAACTTTGGCATTTGTTTCATTCCTTGTGACCTTTTTTTTTAACTAATCTGCGTGGTCTAACGGTTGCGGTTGATGCTATTTGTATATCATTTAATGATGACATTTTACAAGCAATCTATCAAATTTTTGTTTTTATTATATTTGGTACTATGATAACGGTAATAAACAGCTACTTTCTCTACAAATATAAAAATTACCATTCTAGCCTTGTTCCTTCTTCAAAAGTACTTTCCACCTCAGCCGCCAACCTCTGGATCGGGCCCTCGTCCGCTTCGCATAGAAAGTACTTTCTCACTCGGAACTCGTTAGAAAAATAACAAACTCAAGCAAACGAACACCTTTTATTGATTTTTTCTACCACAACGAGTGCTAAGACAAGTTAATCTTCGTAGACGTTGAATTCTAAATGAGCATCTATTGAACTTCGCTCCCACATGTTGTTTAGGTACTGGTACAAGCTTTACCCTCTGTCCAGTATGATGTAAGTACCAGCATTGGGGGTGGATATGCATTTGACAGCCAACACAGTAATATGTAGTGTTGGAGACTTTGTCTTGCTTTAAACAGGTAATATATCTGCCTTTATGATTTGCACTTCGAGAGTGGTAGGTGACTGACTGGTGTGCTGTGGTTGTGATTTTTTAAAATTACATAAATTCTGAACAACATTATGAAGAAACTTCTTTTGTGTTATTTTCCTCTTTCCATCCCTTATAAAGAATTCATTTTTAACTTTGTGAGCTTGGGTTACAAATAGCTTCACTAAAAACTTCCAAAGAACAGTAGTCCACTTCTTGTTTCTGTGTCCAGGTTTTGAGCAGTGGGTGCATGCAACTCCAAATCTTTTTGGTTCCTCTTTGTCCCCACAAAATGGCTGTTCCGCTCTCTTAAGGTATGTTGCGTAATTTGTTCTTCTTCCTTGCAGTAGCTCCGCTTCTAAGACTAGTTCCTCATCCGCAAGCTTCAATCTTTCCGCTAAGGTCTTATCACCGTTCTTGCTGGCATCCAACCTTGCTACTTCTCGACTGTAAACGTTCCCAATGTAAAATTTCGACAATCCATTATCTAGTGACTTTTGTGTGTTTGTGATGGCCTTGTGTAGTACCTCAAAGTGCATAGAGTTCTTGAAATATCAGGGAGGTTGTCCAATAAGAACTCAGCCCTCCTGTTAGCTGCCGCGGTTTCCTTCCTTTCTAAAAGTTCTCTTCTCTTCTCCTTGGTTTGTAGTAAAGCGAGGCATTAAGCTGTCCTCTTCCAACCTTCTCTTGCCTTCTTCCACTTCAAATTTTAATTTGATTGTAGCTTCCTGGGCATTTGCATGCGCCACTAACGTTTTGATATTGTCCGCCGCCCGTTCCTTGACCTCGCGGATAGCCTCAGTAAAGTTGGCTTTGAATTCTCTTAACCAGGCTCTCTTGTCCTCTTGTGAATTGTTGTTCCTTAGTTGGTTATCCTCTTGTAAATTGTTGTTCCTTGGTTGGTTGCCCAACGGCTCTCCCGGAGCTCTTTCCTGTTGAGGACAGGCTTGGATAATCTCTGGCATTTCCTCTTTCTTGATCAAACTCCATACTTTCGCTACTAAGGATTCATGTGCGGTCCTAGCACCTAGGAATCTTTTGGTCAATATCTTAAGTGCCTCTCTCAAGCTGTCAGTAGACAACTCCCTTACACTGTTGACAGTTGGGTAATTTCTCTTTGTGTAGTTCATGATGTAAGTAGATAGATAGCAATGTACTTGTTTGTTTTGTTAGTTTTCACAACATTAAAAATTTCAATGAACTTCAATTTAAACAAAAACTGAACCAATCACCTAAATAATTTAATGAACAGATTTCTTTTCTTACAAAAACCTTTGTTTGTCCCCAAACTACAACAACCAAAATGAAACTTTACTTTTTTTTTGAAAACAGGGATAAGCCTGATAGTTTATTGGTAGTTTTACAACCCCCGTCAATAGTTATTGATGAGTTACCTTACACAAAAAATTATATATACAAATCACCGAGAAGGTGATTGCTCGTGTTCACAATTTGCCTTGTAAACACATTGAGCGGTCCAAATGGAATGGGAAGTTTCCATGAGTATTGTAGATATTTTTTGGAGTACAGAGAGAGGCTTGAGAACTCTAAAGTGCTTGTTGAATCGCTTGAAAGTGTCCATCAAGTTCCTGAGTGAGAAAGTACTTTCCATGCGCAGCGGACAAGGTCCTGACCCAGCGGTCGGCGGCCAAGGTGGAAAGTTCTTTTCAAGAAGGACGAGACTAGAATGGTAATTTTTTTATTTGATTGAGAAAGTGTCTGTTTATTACCGTTATGAATGAACCAAATTAAATAAAACAAGCCAAATTTGAAATGTGTGTAGTAAAATGTCATCCAATCCAACCACAATCATTAGACCATGTAGGCTTATCAAACAAAAGAAAGTAACAAGAAATGACAAAGATGTGTTGTCAATAACCAATCTGGAAGACAATGATTTTGAGTATATGGCAAATGAGCCAATAACCAGGAAAATTTCAAAGGGTACTGAAGCAAAGTACAAAAAGAATTACAAAGTCTACATTTTATATGTCGAGAACAGAAAACCGCATTTTGATTATGATGCAAAGTCCATCCGTTGTTTCCTGAAACATTTACAAGATAAAGGCCACAAATCAGACTGTCTCTTCCAAATGCACTACACAATTAAGCATTACTTTTCCACAGTTAGGCAGAAGAGCGTCAAGGAGCTTGATATTATGAAAGTGTCACAAGATTCTTATCAGACTCAAAGAAGGAGAAGCAACCAACACAACAGGCTGAAGTATTGACGGACTGACACATTGTGAAGATTCTTTACAATCATCCACGCGACAGGGTTTACAACATTGTGCAATTAGCTCTCTTTGTTGGAAAACTGTACACATTAGACCGCACCAATGACCAGTATAATTTGTGTTTTGAACTTATGACATTCAATACTGTCAACAAAGTCATCTCAATATTTTTGAATCAATCAAAAACTGGACAAGAAAAACAGACAATCACATCTAACACCAAACATTCCATATTGTGTCCCTATACCATTATTATGGTATATGTTGACCTTAATCCAATTGATGAAAAAAAGGACCGTTTTGGAGGAAAGCAATCTACATAAATTTTGGCATGGATGATTACATCCACAAAAGTATACAAATTGGAAAGAACAAGCTAGCTAAAATTTTAAGAAAGGTTTTGGAGAATTTTGTTCACATTTTGCCAAGTGATGTAAAAGAAGAAGTAAAGACTCATATTTGTTTATTTAGGCCAAGGCCATTTAGAGTATTTGCTTGTTCTGGTGTAGTGTGGTTTCCGTGAATGCTAGAGACGGCCGCCGGTAATGATGTGCTCCATATGTCTAGTGTATATACATTACTCATAAATGGTTGAATTAGTGCTGGTGCAAATACTGGATTAATCTTAAACAATGCCTTTTCGGATCAGATTTTCTGGTGAGTGATTTTTGAGATATCCAGACAGATGTCACCCTGATACACCCAGATAAATTCTTTGATTACGCTTTTTATAAGGTGTGGTACATCAATGATGCTATCTCTCTGTAGTCTTCCATCCTTGCTGTGACCATCAGCTGCTTCGTTTAGTTCGATCGCGGCATGTCCCTCAACCCACTCTAGTTTAACTGCACTAGTTTGTTCTTTCTCGCACATCTGAAGGCCCAAAGACTTATATTTGGTTGGCAAATTGTTTAGATGCTTTAACATGAATTGGATTGGTTAGGTTTACTGGACACAGTGAGCGACGCTCTGTGACAACCATATGTGCCAACGCATATGATGTCATTACAAATACAGAACTGGCAAAATTGGGCAGATGGGCAAATCCATCATCAATGGAGAAATACAAGGATAATAATGAATTAGTGCATAGAAATACATGTAACAAAATTCATAATCATTTTAATAATGTTGCCGATAGGGTTATTGCAACACCAAATGAGGGGACTAGTTCAAAAGATTTGAATGTAATGAAGGATCCTGATATCATTAAAGAAACATTCTAATCAGCGAGAAAATTGGTGTTACAACCCCAATTTTTTAATTTCGAAGGCAAACCAGACTAAAAAACCGGTTTTTTTTTAATCCGAAATTCTAACTACACCAATTGAAGAATTGGTTTATATATACCAGTTTTAACAGCTTAAAAAACCAGCTATAAACTGGCCAAATAGACAGTATCAGATGGTGCAATAAAACTGGTTTATAAGACTATGCAGTATTGGAATTTAACGCTAAATTAGCACTTGCAACAATGTTCAAATAAATGTAACAAATTATATAGGGTAATTAAAGTTTATTATTCTTCGATTGAATCATCCTCCAAATCATCCTCAGCATCCGAACTATCCTCGTCCACTTCCTCATCCTCGCTTTTGTCATCCTCAGTCCAATGTCAATTTAACAGCTTTTGGTTATTGTCAACTGACCCATACAATTTTGATATTCATCAGTGTTGTCCAGGTGATATTTTTCATATTGAAGTACTTGGGAACTTTTCAAAACATCATATTGAGCTAATGGTCACAAATAAGATTGTTGATGAAGATGCAATTGAAAATAGTAAGTGTTACAAGTACATAAAATCTCAACATTTTAGATTTGAAAAAATTGAAATTTAATTCTAAATTGAAATCAATCTCATTTAAAGATCGTGGTAACTGGGATGGAGATAACTGGTCAGATTTCATAAGAATATCCCCACTGGTTTTTGATACCCTTCTTAAAAAAGAACATTTTCAATGTTATATAGATCATTTGCTCTATTATTGAATAATGTACAACTCAAATCTTGGAACTGATGATATTGAGTTTGCTAGAAAAGTATACAAGCGATATGCAGCGCAGTATATAAAACTATTTAGAAAGGATGCAGCTAATTATATAAAGTTCCATACAATGCAACATATGTTTGATAAAGCTTTAAAGTTTGGTCCTCCTTGTACATATCATACGAAACCATTTGAACATTATCATGTCCCAATGAAGAAGTTAGCTGGTCAATCTACAGCAACTGGCGTTGAGTTTGCAACTAAAATAACAGAGATTAAGGACACACTTCGCTATTATTACCCTGAGACAATGTATAAAAAAAAGAACCAAGATTCAGTGAAAATTGATAGCAATTACAAGTTCCTAAAGTGTGATGCAATATTGATACAAGACTCAGACAAGTTGAAATATGAGAGTTATGCATATAAAAATAAGTGGGTCTTGAAGCATGATAACCTTGTTCAAATATACTGCCTTAAATCATTTACACGGGACAGAACCACAATTACAGTCAATGACCATGTTTCAATTCAAAATACAGAAAATGAATTTGGGATAATTACAAATATTGAGTTCTGGGTGTTCAAATCAGGTATTATTTGCCCTGCTGTATTTGTTGATCAGTATAAATGCAACGATGTACAATCGACAAATATGTGTCCATTGGTTGATACTAGCCACATTATAAAAAAAGATTGTTGTATTCATGGCAGTAATGTTGTCCCAGTTCTTATTGCTGAAAGAGAAGATGACGAATATATCTGTACATTTTATTAATTCAATAAACATTGATTATTTTACAGGATTTTTTCATTTGTTGTAGCAGATAGTCAATAACCATAGAGAGCGAGTCCTTTAAAAACTGTTTTTTTTTGAGGTTAATTAGACTGGTTTATTACTCTGATTTTTCAATTTGGTTATTTTAGTCCATTTTTTTTTGGTTTACTAAATAGATTCTAAATAAACCAATTTTCTCGCCGATTAGAACAGCTCCCAAACATCAACCGGTATTTAACTTTAATAACTGCAACAACTGTACCATAACAATAAAGTTGTAGAATTTACTTTCCAAACGTCTGCGGCCACTTTCCAAACACCTGCGGACAGCCCTCCGCAAAAATCCGTCTGTTCCATGGGCTGTAAAAATAAGCTTATATTGTAAAAAACTTTCTACACAAATAAAAAAAGAAGATTTTCATGTTAATTCTTTTTTACTTTATTAACCCTTTGAATAATCACACCAAAAATCAAGTCAACTTGTCAATTTGAAAATTGGAATTAAGCTTGATTTCAAGGTAAATCCTTGATGATATAGTGTCTTTGACAAAACATTAAACACTATTCAGCCATATAAATATCATTTTCTTGAAGCTCTAATCCTGCCCTACTCGACACACCAACAATATCAGTAAAAAGTAGCGGAAGTATACATACTTTTTGGTTTTTTTCTGAGGTAAAAATGCATTTTTATAGCTGCAAACACCATTTTATGACAATCTAAGAGTCTATTTTTTGGTGGGTTCAAAAGAGTTAATACAATTTCATTCAATTAGACGAAACAAATCTCAGAATTCAAAAGAATCTGCACGGCAATCTGCAATCCATAAAGCTGACGTGTAACAAACATAGTCAGATTATGCAGCAACAAAACACAATGTTTTTAATCCAACCAATTAGTCACCATCAAGCAAGTTGCTTGACTTCCTGCAAACTTGGCAGGTCTGTCATTAGTTACGCTCAACTGTACTTGAAGGATATCCAATATTTTTTGTGCTCCGTAGTGGATAGATTATTATGTTGCTAGCCAGGCAGCATGTTGCTTTGAATCAGGTCATTAATTGATCACATTGCATCATAAGTGTATGGCAAATTTTTCACAATTTAGAAGCACACTTCTTGTCTATATAGAAATTTTTAAGATTTGGAGGCATTTATTTATTCACAAACAATTTCATTCTCGCAACTGACCTAGGTAGATACCTTAACACATACATTGAAATTATTATTTAATTGTATAATATGTAATTAAAACTTGACAGGCACAGGTGCCACTAACGTTCAATCAAATAATTGAAACCTATTTGTTCTTGTAAAATCTAGAGACGTTTGCATTGAAYACCAAGTAACACCTCTTCTRCAAACCAGCTTGCTTATATTCTAATTATATGCTACAATACTATAGAAGCTCATACATTGCGCTTCCTTGGTATGAAAGGTATCAAGTTGCTAAATGACTTAATTTTGTTCAATAATGCTAGAATTCAACTGATGTCTAAAAAAAGAAATAAAGCAGTCATTTTTTTTATAAATCGCATTCTGCGACAAGCTTTATTAGAAATTATTTACATATGTATAAATGACTCTATACAGCTGAAGGTCCGCCTAGCTTGGCGGATTTGATGGCATGGGTTGCGCAGCGCGCGTGCCAGATGGAGTAAGAGGTTTCCATCAAGATTGTTGATATCTTCCTCAACACTTGGAGTGGCTTTTTGACTGGTATCTTGTTTGAGAAGCGCTTAACAACATCCATACTAGTGTAACCAAGTAAACTAGCATAAATAGTAGCTTTGCGTTTGTCAGTCGAAGGATGTTCGTCAAAATCAAAACCACTTTGGTATAGTGTGAATGGAAGACCCCAGAATTTAAAAGAGCCCTTTATGAGTGATCCTGGCAGCATGTTGCTTCGAATCAGGTCATTGATTGATCGCATTGCATCATAAGTGTATGGCAAATTTTTGCGACAATTTAAAAGAACATGAGATTGGTCCTCATGTTGCAAACAACACCTCGGGCATTTGGTGTTGCTAATATGGTTGTTGTTGTCCCAATACTGCATTTTAGAAAGTGTGCAGAGTTGATTGGAACGGAGACGGAGGAGAAAGATCTGTTTGGGTTGTGACATAAGGTTGGTGTCAACGCTGGCTTTAATATTATATTCATCATGGAGAATATTATATTTGTAGTCAGAGGAGTTGGAGATGGTGGACAGAAGGTAGTCGGAGACTGCACTACGGACAGAGGAGTGTGGAAAGTTTTAACACACTATTTAATCATGTAACAAAGTAATATCAGTAACAACACCAATTGTTGGACTGTTAGAGTTAACATTATCATTATCAGAGCAAACCAATCCATTAGTGTCGGGCATCTGTTTGTTGTTGTTTGCGAGGTTGAATGAACAAAATGGTTTTGTGGTTAAATTGAACAAAAATGGATTAATGATTATATTTATTTCGATTTGACTCAGGTTGGAATGGGTACTTCTTGTCATCCAACCCTTTGTCTGACCAGTCATCAAAGTTAATAAATTCTACATTCAAAGTGTCAAAACATATTAAATGCAGAATTACATCATCCTGCTCCTCAAAATACTGGGCACATATTAACAAATATTTCAGCCCCAGCATTTTTTTTGGTTTGAATAATTTGACCAGAGCATAGAAGTAAGTCATCTTCAACACTCAGTACCATCCTGTTCCTAACCTTCTCAAAAGCTTTAGTTCCATCTGAGAAAGTACCGATAAGGTTTTCAAGCACAAATGCTGACTCTTCTTGCATCATCTTTAATTCAATATCGTTGAAGGTTCTTTTTTGAGTAAAAAGTCAAAACTCAAAATCAACAGAATTTTAGTTTTATAAACAGATATGATGGTAGTATACCACCTATGCTATACTAATTTACTGCTAAGGATTCAATATCTCTTAGTATTGATATTTTCAGTCCTGGTACAATGTAAACTTTTTCCGTAAGCACCAGACTTATAATTCAACCTTGCTATTTGAGTAAATTTATTCAAATTATAGTTCCACTGAAGTACTAAGTTAAAGCTAACATCCTCACTTGGTTACTTTTGGTCATTTTTTATTTGTGGTACATCCATCATGTTGAAAAGTTGGTTACTGGCAGCATATGGTCTTCCTTTTACATCGTTATCATCCAGTTGAGTGAGTCATTACAAAATAGTCAACAGTTTTTATTATTTACTTCAAAGATTTAAATAGAGTTAGCCATCAAAAGCTACTATACAGAAGCAGTTACTGGTGTACTTAGTACTTTCATCCGATGCGACCGGTTGAATCAAACTTTTTGGTCAACTTGTTTGAAATATATTGTCAGGAAACAATGTGAATGGGGCAGAGGTGTCGTCATGGCATCTTTGTTAAGCATGTAGCAGTAAATTCACATTGATTGACCCTAATTATATCCATGGCGGTTAAAAAACATATCACCACAACATTACAAAACAAACATGAGCGATCCCGCAATGACACAACGTGCGATGAGTAAGAAGAGGCATTTAATCGTAAAAAGGATAAAAAAGCACAAATTGCTGAATAAATTGATACAGCCAAGAAAACTGTAAGTGAAAATATACTCATCAATTTTTATCACATGTAGTGTACAATGAATAATGTATACGTTTGTTGAGTGCATACAAAACTCCTTATATAAGGCCGTACTGTTTCATACGTGGACTTTGAGAAAGCATACAAACAGAATGGATTTAAAATAACTTGAAGTAAGGGACAGTGGTTGTAGACCACAATACCAACGAGGCGTTGCTAGTCATACCGTGAATAATGAACTTTTTAAAACATATTAAAATACCTCACAGAAGCTGCATCACCAAACTTTAGTACGTCTTGAAGTGAAAGGAAATAGGGCTCAGTCTTCTCCAAAAATGTATGCTGCTGGTTGGAGGCGAGACTTTGTTGGAAACAGATACACAATTGGCACCACAATCACACACAACATTGAAGACCAAGAGCCTTGTGACAAAGAACTAGCCGATATTGGTAACCTATACCAAGATCTATTCTCAAGTCTAAGCCCCTTGATTTACGCTTTTGCAGTCGATGAGCAAGTGAATCTAGAATCATCCTCAATTTGCAATCCTCTCTATCATAAGGGTTCCACAAAAATACATTTGGCAGTAACCTGAGTATTACAACAAACCATTTCAGCAATATAGGTCATAAGGACGAAGATGTGAACTCGCACACTTAAGCAAAGTCGAAATGTTTTTTGAAGATGGCTGAGAGGGATGAAGCAGATTCTCAGTTTATGATGCTCTCTGGAGGTTGGATGAAGATACGGTTGCTGACATCAAAAAAGCTCAGGATGATATTGAGGTTGTCAAAATGTCACAGAAATCCATAGAAGAGGACATGGAGTCTCTTAAAAACGATGTAAAATCAATCACGAGCACTCTTCAACATATCGTGAACCAGTTATCCAATAAATAACAATGTTTTATAAAATTGACAATTTGTAGAAATTAATTATCATTTTCTATAAGTGCTCTGTAAAATCGAAACGAAATTCGTCTGAAAAATGAATTTTGCCGTTTAAGCGTGATTTATTAAACTTGACGAAATTACATAAGTTATCTAATGGAGTTGAAACATGTAAAAAAGCATTTTGTGAAATTTATATGACTACTCCCCATAAACTTTATATCGCAAAAAATTCTGTTGTGTCGGGTACACTTATCTCACCTCATCGCAACCAAGGCTCTAAATGACAGTCAAAAAAATACACAGAAGCTCACTCATGGTTCTCAACTTATGTTGAGTTAATGGGGGATCCAATGCCTAACAGCAATGAAGTCCACCTTCCTGTCTATTGCACATGGAAAGAAATATATGATTCATACATTATAGCCATGGATCATTACAAAGTATCAGAGAAGTAAAGTATAAGCGAATTCATTCGTGTCATCAAGAACGAATTTAAGCATGTGAAACACTATCCTTCTGCGAACTCAATTGAAAAATACCAGAACTCATTGAAGCATCACGCCCTGTAAGGTCTTCAWTGATACCTGTGGTATCATCACTTGAAGAGCTCAAAGGATGCATATCAGCGCAGCCTGTGGTAACCTCAACACCCATGGTGTTTGAACCTGTGATTCTATTACCAACAGTAATTGAATTTATGGAAAGTGTCCATACTTACATATCCAACTAAACTAGCTTATATGGACCTCATCCAATTGTACAACAGTCAAGTAGCAAATGTTGCTGGTCTTCATGTGATAAATGACACCGAGGACATTTAGTGTCATAATTAGAATTGTTGCTCCAGTAACGTATCACCGTTACAAACAATATCGAAAGCAAGGTGAGTGGGTGGGCAGATATCACTGATAAGGTGATTCTTCAAACCAAGCTTTGCGAGTTTGTCAGCTTCTTCATTACCAGGTATGTTGGAGTGGGCTTCAACATAGTTGAGAGCACAAGATCTTACTCTCTTCATTTCCTGGACAATTGCATGAAGTAGTTGGTTGTCACATATTTGTAACTGTTGTCACTGTCCTGCTGTAGAAATCTTCCAAGTCAACATCTAAGATATCCGAGAGCTGTTGAACATTATCAACATCAGACCAGAAAGTGTCGTTTAGAAGTTGTATACTCTTTCCAGGTAGCTTGTTAGGTACTAACTTCCCCTACATTCCTTGCTTTATTTGACTTTCAAGATCTTGCGTTTGTAAATTAAATGTTGGCTGTATGCTCAGCTTCAATTGCCTTCGGGCATCCGTAGGTGGAGCCTACTGTGCAGACACACTTAAATTACTACAACGACGTTTGGCTGTGTATACCTAAACGTGGAGATAAAAGTAGCCGTCCTAGTGACGGCGAGGTGTTTACTTACTTACTATTATTACTCTTACATCAAGAAGAGGTTTGCCCTCATACAAGTAATCCCTCAGTCAGGAATTTAAAAATCTTTCAGTCGGAGCCTCCTCAATTCCAACTCAAAATCCCTTTTGCTTTATGAATCATCCAAATTGTACACCAATTATATTTTTAGAACACTATTTTAATGCGCAGAACAATCACCAAAATTTTTTTTGATCAAATATATAAAACGCAACATGAGTCAAATCGATTTGAAAAAGTCAAGAGACATTACACATGAGAAGGACTTTTCCTTTTTATTCATTCACAACCAATCCAACGAAGGAGGTGATTTGGACCCATTAACAAAAACCATACCCATCGGCCAAGCCGGCGACGGCAACGCAATGTGTTTGGCCAACAAACACGACGTATTGGTGACCAGCCTCGAGATCGAAGAGCCCTACCTTAATTACTGGAGATCCAATCTAAAGCTCTCCATCGCTCAACGATTCACGCCAAAGCAGTTCGACACCAACCTATTACGTTCGGTGATCAACTGCAAACATGATTTGGTTTCGTTCATCAAACAAAAGCAACAAGAAGGAATCATCAAGAAGAAGTTAATCCTCTCCGTATTCGAAGCAGATGAGTCCGACGCCGAGCTACTCAAATCACTCCAAGAAGCAGGATTAGGCGACGATCTCACGTCCGAGTGTAATTATGATTTATTAAGCCTCGGCAACAAGGACGGCTTCCGTCAGTTCTGTACCGACAACAACATTACACAATTACCAGGCGGCACCTTCGCCACGGTCGAACAAGTCGAACGATTCGTCGAGCAACAACACAAGTCGAATCAAACAGTGGTCATCAAGGCACCGCATGGAATCGGCGGAGGAGGACAAGTACGTCTGAGGCCCAAATTACCAAACGACGAAATCGACCTGTCGTGGAAAAACACCATTCAAGAATGGATAAATAAAGAAGGAGCGGTAGCTGCAGAAATCTTTGCAGAAACAGCAGAGAGCGAACACGTGGTGGACATTTACGTGGACCCCAACGACAAACATCACACCGCGGTCATGTTCGACCAATTGGTCAAAAACGACGACGAGAGCGCAGGAATGAGTTATTACGGATCCATCTACCCATCTTCCAACTCCACCGTTCGCGATCACATCATGAAACAAGTGGAGTCCACGGTCGCACCTTCCTTATCGAACGTTGGATACAGAGGACCAGCGGGCATCGACGTCCTGTGGAACCCTCTGCATTTTATGGAATTAAACATGAGAACGGACGCCATCACTTACGTCAAACATTTGACCGATCGATTAGCAAAAAACATTTTCGACACCAAACCAGGCATGGTCTCCTTCATGAGCTTGGTCAATTTGCCTTACCAACATGACATTTCTCACATGTTGAAATTACATCAACACGACGCGCTGAGCCAACAACAAGATGGCATTTTCGCGCTGAGCAGTCCCAATCGACAACGATGGGGATTTTACGACGTGGTCGCCGTCAGTCCCCACGGACGCGAAACTGCAGAAAAGGTCATGAGGAGAGGATTGGAATCCATTTGGGGTCGAGACAAGATGGAAGAATTTTTGAAATGTATTTATCATCCTCATCCACAATTGTATCCTCATACGGAATCGGCGCTACCTTATTTGGTGACCGTTCCGAAGAATTACTTTCATGCGAAACACATGAATCAACAATGGCCAATGATTTTGTTTTTACATGGCATGGACGAACGTGGAAGCGATTTGGTGAAGATTAGAGATCATGGCATTCCGAAGGTGGTGTTGGACGACGCTCATTTTGGATTCATTGGCGTGTGTCCGCAATTGCCGTTGGAGCGCGATACGTGGGACGTCGAAAAGTTGAAATTGATTTTGGACGAGGTGGAGAAGGAATTCAAAGTTGATTTGGATAGAGTGTATGTGACCGGAATGAGCATGGGCGGTCATGGCACGTGGGCCATTGCTTTGGATCAACCTTATCGTTTTGCTGCGGTGGCACCTATTTGTGGAGATGTTCATGAGGATATTGGGATGGTGGAATTAATCAAGCACTTACCTGTATGGGCTTTCCATGGCACTCATGACGAAGTCGTTCCTTTTGAATCGACCAAGCAGATGGTGGGCGCGTTAAAGGAGGTTGGTGCTGAGGGCGTGTTGTTTACAAAGTATCAGGGAGGTGAACATGATGTGTGGACGGAAACGTATAGTAATCCTAAATTGTACGATTGGTTGTTGTCTCACAAGAAGGTGGATGCTCCTGTCGCAAAATAAATTTATACTCTTGTGTGAAATGTGTTTTGTGTTTGACTGGTAGTGATGGTTTGGTGTTTACGAAAATTTGTTAAAGGTGTAGTCCAATCATAAAGTGCAAGTCTGAAAATGTGTACGTTGAACAAGAGTCTTCCTTATATAAGGATGTGAATGGTTGTTAATGTCATGGTTTTTGAATCGACTCCCGGATAAATGAACGGACTTTGGTCGGAATATCTATCCACACAAAAAATGAGACGATTGGCAATAGCGTCAATATTGCTTTTTTGTGTAGTGTTTGCTGCTCGCAACACTCCAGAGAATAAAGCATGGAACGTCAACATGAACACAAAGTTTGATCCTCTAAACTATTACGGAGAGTGGCCTGGTCACAAGTACTACCCCTCCCCAAACGATTGGCGTGAAGAAAGTTTTTATCAATTCATTACAGACAGGTGGGTATCTACCAACATTTGCGACTAACTATTATAGATTCGGAGATGGAAATCCAAGCAACAATGAGGGTAGATACGGTGGTTATGATTTGGGCAAAGTTGATTACCGTCACGGAGGTGATTATGTCGGCATCAAGAACAAACTCGACTACATCAAGGCGCTAGGGTACACCACCATCTGGGTTTCTCCAGTATTCCAAAATCAATTCAATTCATACCATGCCTACGCCCAAGTCGATTTCACGGTGCTCGACGACCGCTTCGGCACTCTTGAAGAGTTCCGTGACATGGTCAACGAAGCACACAAGAGAGGCATCAAGGTCATCGTCGACATTGTAGCCAACCACATGGCCAACCTGCTATACTTTGAGGGTCACGAACACGACGGCGCTCCATTCCGCCTTCATGATGGAGAATACCATCTATATCCAAGAGATCCCAACAATGTTTACCAAGATTTTTTGGTCAACAACACATTCTTCAACGACGGCCAATACTGCACATTATATGGTTATGATGGTCTGCCCAAACATGACACTGGCAAAGGATCCTACTGGTACAGCGACTTTCATCACAATGGTGATTTGAGCGACTACGGCGACGTCTACCAGAATCATTTGGGAAAGATTTATGGAATCATGGATGACCTAAGGACCACTCATCCCAGAGTCCAAGACAAGATTATCGCAATGACCAAATCATTGATCGCCTCCGTCGACATTGATGGCATCCGCATGGACACTCCCATGCAAGTCCCGTTAGAATTCTTCCAGAGATGGGCGCCAGCCGTCAAGAATTACGCAAAGAAGTTGGGAAAGGATAACTTTTACATTGTAGGAGAATTCTTCTGGTAAGCGTTCAATCTCGCCAATCACTCACATGCAGTCCGAAGGAAAGATCGTCCACGATGACAGGAAGAGGCAAATCGCCGAACATGTACGGAAAGGATCAATACATTGGAAAAGTAGCAACGATGGACGCTGGGATCAATTATCCAATCTATTGGTGGTTCGAAACAGCCATCAAAAAATCCGACACCAAAACATTAAGCGGCATCAAGGATTCGTTCGACGACGATCTCATCAAGTACGACTGGGCCAATCCCAACCGCAACAATCAACCTCAATACAGACACTTGAACTTTTATAACAATCACGATCAATTCAGAATGAGCACCATCGATGATGGTTTTCAAAGATCCGACCTATCGTCCGCAATCATTAGTTTGTTCCCAGGCATCCCTAGTTTCTACTACGGAGACGAACAAGGTTTCAAAACGATGGGAACCGCACTGGACGGATGGGGAAGAGAGGACATGAGCACCTCTTTGGCATGGAAGGATTTGCCCACCGTAGAAGGACGCAATCCATGCGAAACCGATAACTTTGATTACTGTCACTCTCAATTCAAATGGAACGCAAAGTTGATGAACCTGAGGAGGCTATACAAGAACCTAAGAAGCTGCGATCAAGTTTTGGAGAGGTGGAGACAGAGCCAGAACGGAAATGGTATTTATGCATTCAGCAGGTCGTGCGGTGCAGCCGATCAACATGTTTTGGTGGTATGGAACACTTGGAGAGAAACGTTGGAAGCGGGCGGCAGCATCGGCAAGTTCATCACCGGATGGAATCAAGGAGATACGATCGTGAACGTGCTGAGCGATGATATGAAGGAGAGTTACGACTTGCCAGGGGCGAGGGATCGATAGGTTACCTCAAAGTACCTGGTTACGGCGTGAAGGTGTTCGTCAAGAAGAGCATGGTCAAGGGATTGGATCCGGCGGTGGATCGAATTCATCCTAAGCATGACTCGGTGGTCGAAGCGAACGACTTGTCGACGGTGTCGATTCGATTCAACGTGGACGTGGCCATGGATAGCGTGGTCGATAGCATTTACGTGAACAAGAAGAAGGTGAACAACGTGAGGATCGTCTCTCCTCGAAGCGTGGAATTGGACGCGAGGCCTTTCGTGAAGCAAGGCGTAAACTTTATCAACTTGGACGGAGCGAGGAGTACTTTTGGTACAAGCATGTTTGGTGCGTTCCAGAGTCGATTTAGAGTGGGTAAGCAGGATAACGTGATCATTAATCCAAAAGCTACTTTTGATGCTGGGATGGTGGTGAGGAGAGAGGGCGGCGATGTTGTGGTGAGACACAAGGCTGTTGGAGCTGAGCTCATGAGGAGTAAGGTGGGAGATGGAAAGTGGAGCGATTGGAGTCAGTTCAAGAACGAGACTAGAATCGGTGCGTCTGGTGCAAATAAGATTACTTATCAGTATTGGGTGGATAATTCTGCTGCTTATTATGTGTGGACTCAATTTTAAATAAAACGTCTTGAATTTTGCAAACTTGTTTCTGTAATATTTCTTACGACATTTTTTCACATGACATACGGTTGAGGGAAAATATGTCAATCAAAAAATATTCTCCTGTTATCCATTACTTTTATGTCAACAACACACATTTAAATAAAACTCCACTCCGAAAGAACTCCACATAGACAACAAATAACAAAATGACACCAACTGCTCACCTGCTGTTGGTGATAATCTCTGTTGGCTTGCTATTGGAGGTTGCCGTATGCACTGAAGTCGAGGTGCTTGTCAAGGACAATGGTGGAAAGATTCCTACTGATTGCTGGGCTTGTCCTGCAGGTAAGTAATAACTTTTAGTGGTATTAATTCTTTAGGACAAATTCATTGGGTACTGTGTATATTGATGTTTAAAAGTTAACTTTATCAGTGGGAAGCAGGATGGCCATCAAGTGCTGATAGGTGTGCTTGTACTCCGGGATCTCCATGCTGGACTTGCCCTGCAGGTATTTTCATGTTTGTTGTTTGATTCTAATTTCCAAGGTTTCGTTCATTGGTGGGAAGCCGGATGGGAGTCATCCGGAGGAGATAGGTGCAACTGTGTAAAGAAAGGACCAGGACCAGGGCCTTCACCACCTGCACCACCAGCACCTCCCTCTCTAAGAGCCCTACAAGATGCGTTCACCCCAAGCGGAGGTTCACCAGGATGCATTGCATTTGGGCCATACGTTAGAGGTTTCGGTCCAGGAGCTCATGTTCCCGACGATCTAGTTAACAGGTTGCTGGACATTATGATTAGAGACACTGGCTTTAGGTAAGGATTTAATTGACATTTTTCTTTTACACATTCAAAGATGCATCCAATTGTACGGCTTAGATGCCAGAATCGCCAAGATTGCCAAATCGAAGGGAATCAAGGTGCACGGAATCGTATGGTTGAACCTAGGTGACAACACCGCTGCAATCAACAGTGCCATCGCTGCAGTTCAACAGGTTGGTACTGATACCATCTTGGGTGTCAGTTGTGGTAGCGAACTATTTGTACGTAACCAAGGACAACAAGCGTATGTTGAGCAAACCATCAGAGCTTGCATCAGAGGAATTCGTGATGCAGTCAAGGTTCCAGTCGGTATCAATGATGCTTCACCAAGTATGTTTCGTTACGCTCACACCATTCTTATTCCATAGGTTGGTTCAACCAATACTGGCGTATGGCTGACGAAGTTGACTACATTGGTGTCAATTTGTATCCATTCTTTGATAATTACTTTGGTGGATGTTCACATGCTAACGAAGCTGGTTTGAAGACCATCAATTTATACAGACAAGCAAAGAACAAGTACAGCGGCAAATTAGTTTTGATTACCGAAGCAGGTATGATATATTTTGTTTTTTTCACATTAACTTGATAGGTTGGCCCGGAAACAACCACGGAGCCAGAGGCTGTGCTGCAACAAGTGACAACGACCAAAGACTTGCCATGCAACAAATTGTGGATGAGTTCAGAAGGGAAAGAGCACCAGTCGTGATATTTGAATTGTTCCGTGAACCATGGAAGGGTGAAGGTAATGGAGAAGATTCATTTGGTGTTTGCGTAGGAGATGCCCCATACAACTGTGTCACAGCTCCACGATAAATAATAAAATAATGTTAATTTTTTACAACTATATCTTATTCACTCACATGGTGTCAAAAGTGAATATAACATCAGTTAGTTTTGAAAAAAGAGTTTAATGTAAATTACAATTCCAATTGTAAATCATACCATGTCTCCTGCCCATGAGTTACGTTAGATGGCCCTATCAATGTGAATCCGCACTGTTCGTAGAGCTTTATTAGATTTGACTTTGACAAAAGCATAATTTTGTTGACTTGAGGTTCCGTGGTCTTGATGTGAGAAATGTATGCCTTCATCATTTTTATTGCAAGTCCTTGTCTTCTGTATTTTGGATCCACAACAACACTGTGAATGCACAACAATGTACCCTGATCATCATTTTTAAACTATGGTGTCGTGGGTTAATGTGTCTGACGCTGATTTGGTGCTACACGTGTATCCAATTAGATTACTGATGTTGTGTTCGCTTGAAATGTACATGCCTAAAAATAAATTTGAAGCATTCTCTAATCTGTATTTCAAGTTTGTCGTGCTAGCTTTCTCATCAGAGGGGTATGAAGAAGACTCTAAATCATCAACTCTATTTAAACTTGAAATGTCAAGTGTTTTGAATGTTATCGACATCAGAGGAACTCGGTTGATTGTTTACAATTTTACACTGTGCAGTAACACAATAACTGGTACCGCACTATTTATGTATCGCAATTGTATATACTGTGTAGAACAACTATCGTTGTTGTATTAGCCTTCGGATTAGTCATTGTTCTTAATAAATGAACTCTTTAGCATGTTTGTGTGGAGCTTTCCGAAAGAAATTGCTCGGGGCTAAATATACACTAACACAGCAGAATCTGCGGAGTACATACTCCAATGCGTCCTTTTTAATCCATGGCTAACGCCATATGGATAGTACTTTTTTTAGGCATCACCCACTTTTAACGCAAACGGTTATATTTTTATTAGTTTATATTCGTGAAGGTGACACTGACAGTGACATCATTTCTTTCAAAGCATTCAATGAAGACCCTAAGCTATGTGCTAGTGATTCTTTCACTACTTTGCCTTGCACAGTGCAGTGACAGTCTTTGTCCTATGTCAAGATTCTCCAACGGAAATAGGGCGTTGAGTGTAAAAACAAATAACTGGTGGGATCTAGTGAATATTGCCCAGTCTTCAATTAACGACGTTGTGTTCGACTACTCCTTGTCATCTAGCTCTTTACCATTTAGAGGAGTTAAGGGAACTGAATGTGTTAAAGTAAGTTGCTTTCATTTTCTTGAAATTAAAAGTAATAGTGCCAAGTGGATTGTCTGAGCAAAGTTAGATACTGGGTGAGTGCTAGTCAGTACTACGATGTTAATATGTTTAGTTCCTGCGCAAGAAGGTTTATCGGATACGGTTGTAGGAAGGTTGTCGGGTGTAAAAACCTCACAAACTTGCAAGGAGCAGATTATAAACTTCTCTATTCCGCTCTTGTTGGCTGCGCTAAGCATGGTGGCTGTATTCCTACCAACAAGGATTTTAATATCTATGGGGATAAGTTCAAGTTGGCTATGTATTTGGCAGGTGTAACTCCACCTATTGTCGGAGCAAACTCGAGAGCAGGAAGATCGATATAGATTGTGCGTTAAAATTGGGTAAAGTCATAAAAATTAAAAGAATGCTTGATATAATAACTTCTTATTAACATTGTCTTCTTATTGACATGACTGCGATAATTATTATACAGACCGCCGAGAAGGTTGTTGTTGGCGTTCAAAGCCATCGAGCTCCCTCAGATTACAATGACAGAAAAACAAGAGAACAAAAAATTCTAAAATTTGTTCAAACAATGCTGTACACGCTTCTGTATTGATAATGTTTTGTGTTATCAATTGATTGAATAACTACGGTGAAATGAATGTTTTTGTAAGCATTTACATGTCGGTGAAATGATTCAGCGCATTTCTACGCAGGGGGGATTTAGACATGTTTTAAAGCATGAAAAAAATTTCAATTTTAGCAATAGCAATAGTTGTTTCTATATCTCTACTTATCAGAGGAAGAATTATGACCTTGACACAGAACAGAGCTCCATCAATGTTCATTCCACACGGCGGTGGACCTATGCCATTAATGAACGACCGTATGCACGATGGCATGATTAAATTCTTAACAGGAGAGGCAAGAAAGTATTTAAAGAACAATGGTGAATTGCCAAAGGCCATTATACTGGTAACAGCACATTGGGAAGAATCAGAACCCCACATCTCATCCGCACCTAAGCACGAATTATATTATGACTACTACGGATTTCCACCCGAGACGTACAAAGTAAAATATCCAGCACCTGGCGAACCAAGTGTGGCTGAGAAGGCAGCGGAGCTACTCAAGAAGGCAGGATTCTCGCCCAAGTTGGATAGCAAGCGTGGTTGGGACCATGGAACTTTTGTACCTCTTAAAATTCTACTTCCAGAGGCCTCTGTTCCCATTGTACAACTCAGTTGTTTATCCTCTCAGGACGCTTCAATGCACTTGAAGATGGGTAATGCTTTGGAGCCATTGAGAGATGAAGGTGTTGCCATCATTGGGTCTGGAATGTCCTTCCATAACATGTCGATGCTCAGAAGACTGATGCAAGGTGGTAGTGGATTCTCCAACGACAAGTTTGAAAAGGCTCTTGATGAGGCCTGCGAGGCAGAACCACAAGATAGAAATCTCAAATTGTCCAATTGGGAAAGCATGCCATTAAGTAGGGAATGTCAACCTCGCGGTGCTTCTGAACATTTAATGCCTCTTTTCGTTGCTGCAGGTGCCGGTGGAAACGTCAGAGGAAAGAGAGTGCTAGATTGGAGTATGGGTGCCGTTAAATTAGGTTCATACCTGTGGAAATAATATGTGAATGAATAAACAATGTGTACTATAACAACTAACCCGTGTTAATTTTGTAAAGTACATATGTTGAGTAATAGACTATGCAGCGTCGTGTTGAAACGATCATTTAGCACAAACAAATGTTTGCTCCAGGAGATTCAGCCAAAGGATGGCAATCAAAAACTCAAAGAGATTGGACCATACATCGCAGCGGGCTTAGTTGGAGTT
This sequence comes from Acrasis kona, assembly GCA_026419775.2. Lineage (NCBI taxonomy): Eukaryota > Heterolobosea > Eutetramitea > Acrasida > Acrasidae > Acrasis > Acrasis kona. The sequence continues at coordinate 10,874 of JAOPGA020001307.1, read as the reverse complement.
TCAGCTGGCGTCTTCCTGATTGCAAATGATGGATTTGAAGGATTGTATGACAAGTACATATCGTCGGAGAAACCAAAGAAGGATTAAAGTCACTTAATGTGGGAATTAACGCATTAATTCGCACCAGGTCATCATCAACAAGGATCTCTTTTACGCCTACAATAAACAATCATTATTACTAAACACTCATTTCCCACTCTAATTAAAAACAATTTTTCATGACCAACAAAATTATTTAAAACATTCTTTATCAAAGTGTTCCCTTTAAAATCTTACATTGCTTCCCATGCATGAGTTTAATGGTGGTGGTCGTGGGATTTAGATGCTTTGGGCAAGATGATTCCTTGTTCATTATCTTCATGAAGTAAATGCTCCAAATGAGCGTTTAGTTTGGGGTTTCTTCCTGGCATTCCGTATGGGAACAAGCCCTCATCCTTTAGGTACCAATCTGGATCACCAGCGGTAAGCTTGGAAGCAATAATCTTAGAAATTGCGTAAGCTGTCAAAGCGGATACAAAAAAGACAAAGTTTTGTGGTTTTAAAATTTGCTTGACACGGTATTTAAAGAAATTGTCATCCTTGAAATCGGCGTAAGCACCCTTTCCTTTGTGTGCTCTTAACCAAGTGAACCAATTGCTGGCGTTCCTTGTATCGCGATATCTTCTAATTTCTTTTTCAAGTTTTTCTCCAGTCATTGGGGTTTCCAATTCAATTGCCTCAGCTTGGCGAAGTTCAGCATAGCGTGCTGCTGTTTTATCGGCACCTTCACGGATGAGTTGTGATAGAAGGGACATGCTTTATTTTAATAGTTGGTTGACAAATGATTGGCTAGTAGAATTGTAAAATAAAATGTGAATTTACTATACATTCCAACGTGTGGGTGTATTTATATGTATGAGATGACGAAATATGGGTGGTAGCATGATAGTATAAACAGATAGTTTCGCATAAACCTTTACTAGTAAATTGTAACGTCAGTTGATTCGACTCAACCAAACAAAAAGGTTTCCAACAAGATGCACGGCAAGCAAGTTGTATTCGTAGGTGTCCTTATATTAGCAAGGTAATATTTCGGAAGATTGAAATCTAATTCCATGTCTAGAGTTGGATTAAAGAAGTATAGAAATTTCCAGTATGTTGATGCAGAACCAGATCGCTACAGCCAACCAACAACAAACACAAGCAACTAATGCATGAAATGATCAAGTTCTAACATTATATAAAAAAACAAATCTATATTTTAAAAGTGTGTATTGTTTTGGAGCAGAAAATCCTTAATGAATAAGGTGTCCGTTATTGTTTGTGACTGTGGCCTTAGCTTAGACATGTGACATACAAAATCATCTCTTGCACATTCTTCTTCCTTCTCCCAGTCTTCTTGTAAATGTTTGTATTCATCTAATGTAGGCCTATATGACTTTTCAACTCGATCTCTTTGCTTTGATGGATGTGGCGCAACTACTTGTCTCTTTTGCTTCATTATGATTCCTGTCCTCCTGGTCTCATCGGAGTTAATCGCTATTCCGTCCTTCTTTGTCGTTATTACATCAGGAATGCTTTCAAGATCTCCAAAAGCTTTTTCATGTAGTCCATAGTTCAAAGTCTTTGAAGGCTTCTGGAGTGCATAAGGACCGTTTCCTACATCTCTAAACGATTCTTGTTCTCTATAGGCTTGTGCCTCTTTCCTATCGAATTGTTCGTTCATCCTAGTGTGGAGCTCATGTTCTAATAGCCTACTCGTTCCTGTGGGTTCATACTTTGTAACAACAACATTTTGTGAAACATCACCATCAGTCGTTGGATCAGTTTGGTTATAGTGATCCACAAGGACCTTGACAAAGTCTTTGGGATTACCATAGTTACTTGATTTTGGAGAAGTAATAGTGGTTGGAGCTTTAGAGATTAGCTTTTTTTTTGACTGGACAGGTTTCACCTCAGGAATTGGAGCAGGAGTGGGGATTGGAGTCGAATCAAATTGTACAGTAGAATTTTTATTAACGACCTTCTTTGAAGATGGATAAGGCCTTGGAGGTGTTCGTGGGATGGGTACAAAAGTTCTTGGCTTTATAAAGTCCTCATCTTCTACATTTTCATTGTTTGTTGCATCATCTTGTTTGACGTTGCGAGTGAAGGAAACAATTGGAGGAGTTATGATACCTTGATTAAGCTCATCAAAATGATCCGCGGATTGCTGACCATCATCAGAAGCTTGAGAAAAAACTTCAGAAAAATCTGAATTAACACTAATGGTATCACTAGGATCATCAAACATTAAATTAGGTTCTGATGCATCATCATTTACATCTTGTTGACTATTGGTTTTTAAAATTCCATTAATCACATCAACAATAGGGTACACAAAGCCAGTAAAATCTTCGCAACATGCCACAAGGTGTGAAGATCCATCTTGTTGGTCAACAGCAACGGTACAATAGAGAACTCTAGAGCCTACCTCAAACTCAAGTACACGATTTACACCCTCATAGAAGCGAAGTGCACCTCTTGGATTATCACTATTTTCTTCCGTACAGAATGCCATCACAACAATATTCCTCATGACCTGATGTGAGTCCACAACAGATTGAAAGCCAAAACAAGAAACAGCAGTCAATACTTTTACTTGTTCCGTTTCCTCAACATATAATGTATAACACAGTTCAAATGATGTTTTGTTTCTTGTATCGTTATCAACCCTCCAAAAGTGAACAGTACCGCCAGTGTTTGCCGTGATTACAAGATCAAGAACCTGAAGACTGCTTATAAAATAAATCAAAAACTTTTTTTCAACTATCTTTTGTTGGGTCTCTACATTTGTAATCGGCACAAAACCATTTGCAATATCACGATCTAAAAACTTTAATAGCCTCAGGTGTCCAGCACCAATCTCACGTGAACTGGAAGCAACCATTACATCTTTAATAGAAGGAACAAAAGATAAACACGAAGACACAACATTTTGTTGACTTTTATAAATAAGTTGAGCTTCAGACAGACTTGTCATATTCCATATGCGCAGCTCTCCTTTTTCATCTCCAGCGGCTACATACCTTCCTGTACTAGATATACATAAAGACTCAATACACTGACTGTGTTTGAGAGCTACTAGAACTTCAGTGGACCTATAAAGGATGGAGCGAGGAGCTGACGGTTCTTCGTCGAATCCCACTGGTTGTACCTGAGATAAATCAGCACATAATACTTTATTAGAATGGGCTTGTACAAAAAAAATCATGTTTGGTGACTGTGGTAAAAAACAAAACTTTAGCCATTTGGTATTAATGAACTCTGCTTTATCCGCTTCATCATAATAACCTCCATTGATTTCATCGTGTACAAATGTGCCATGCTGTCCTATTACCAAAGCAAATAATCTAGTAAAGTTTTGTTTCAAATCCATTAACCTTTATATATAAAAAATCTTCAGCTAATGTAAAATACTTACCTAAACAACCCACGATTGTCGCTTATTCCCAAACAGAATTCATCCATCGGTTGACACTGACAATGTGTAGTTTTATATTCTGGATCCGAAAGCATATCTCCACAAGATTCCAAATCCACATTAACGATACGATAGCAGCTACCATTAAACACTCCTACCGACATGACTCAACAATAAAACACAGTTTTTTTACAATAAATTTTTATTACATTTCTTCAGACAACCTTTGGCGCTTTACTTGCTGTTCGTCTCCTTCGACTCCGTTCTCTTGTTTGTTCATATCCGGTGGTGTACTGTTTGGTCTCTTTCCATTAATGTTTTGACCTGCATTAGGAATTCTTGGGGGAAGTCTTGCACCTGGTAGACGCGTAGCAACGGCTGGTCTGTTTATTGTACCCGTTGTTAGTTTTTGTGGACTTGATGCTTCATTGATGGGTGATGATGTTGTTGTTAATGTTGGTTGTGAAACTTCGGGAACTGATTTTTTTGGTTTCATTGTATTTGGAGGTAACTTGATGTCATTGGTTTCTGCTTTGATTTTTGATAGAGATGCTTCGGTAGGATCAGGATTGGGTGGGGTTGAATGTTGTGGTTGTGCGGCATGTTGTGTTTGGCTGGTTAGTAGTTGTTGTGTTGATGTTTCGTTTGCTTGTGTGGAGTTTGATGATGACTGGGTGTGAGAGAAGTGTGGGTTGACTAGTTTTGGTTGCTTGACTACGTTCGTTTTGGCCCTCTTGCTTTCTCTCTTAACCTTATCAATGTGTGTCTTGTCATATATGGTTAGACCTAATGCATTTCCAAAGTTACGTAGTGCCCTTTTTAACCCATCGCTGACTGCCTTCTTCTTTGCATGTTCAATGGCGGCTCCCTTGTATTTTTGATTTTCTGCTGTGCCATATCCAAGGTCTTCATGAAAGCACCCATCTTTTAACATTATACGGACGGTGGCGCTTACGCCCACATTGAACTTGCCTGTAGTCTCCACTTGCTCAAGGTAATCTGTTGTTGTTTCCATGATTCTAGAGGACCAGCCATTGAATCCAAAGGTTTGGTTCGCGATTTCAATTGCCCTCCATGTCTCAATGTAATATACAGGTGTACCGTTTGGCCCGGGTCTATTTGATATATCGTCTTGGGTTAGTTTGTTCTCTAGCTGGTTCTGCAAGAATAACCGTTCGTCGTCTGAGAATTGTATTGTTCCAAAGGGCAATTGTGTTTTTGATTCTGAACCTCCCTCCGTCTTTACTATATCCATTATGTTCGTTGATTTTAAAGTTCAAGTATTTTCAAACAAGCGATCAACTACCAGCAATTTAGAACTAAAGTTTACAATCGCACAAAATGACAAGAACTACAAAGTTGGTCGTTTGAAATCTAATGGACGGTGGTAAATATTTGGAAATAATAGGAGGATCAGATTACGTAATTATCAGCGTTATGTCATTTAATCACGTGAACATTGGAAAAGCGCCAGAAGATATTCAACTAATTTGTTATTTATTACATTTCCGGCGTTCTAATAAACGACATCATTGCTGAACAAATTGGGCTCACCAAAAATAATTGATTTCAACGAAGTTATGGTGCACCTCAAGGAAATTGGTAAAGCCCGAACTATACCTCCATCACAAAAACAAAATCGTAATAAACGTCAAGATTGAATACATAAAGATAATTTTTATTAATTTCAACTCATTCCAGATTTGATTTCGCTGAACGAACAAAACCATTTCAAAATCGCTTTGTAGACCCCAAGAAGAAATGCATAAAACAGCGCACACTTTTACAACGATTATTTTGATGTCTTAAATAAGAATAAATTTATTTTTAGTTGTTTATTTTTAAACGCATTTTCATCTATTTAAAAAAATCCGATTATCTTGCCTCTCTCAAAAATTAAACACAACAACATGTCGACAGCAAACACACTATTACCAACAACCGTCCCCACAAAAGTTCTAGACGGACCAGGAGCAACTACCGTCACTCAAACAACAGTCACACAAACTGCCTATGCCTCACCAGTCGAGGCCAAGTCTCAAGTACTATCCCAAATAATGGGTGCACTAATGGGTCTATCCATGTTCATCGGAGGTGTCCTTCTTCTAGTTGGAGCTGCAATTAGTTTGGCCGACTTTGGTTACCACTACGTCGCCAGCGGAGTTCTCTGGATTATTGCCTTCTCCTTCTTCACACTAGCTTCAGTATTCGCCTTCATTGGTGGATTCGACCTAGGAAACAAGAACTCAAGAACACCATACCACTTCTTAAACATTATTGGTAGCATTGCCTTCTTCTTAGGAAGCATCCTCATGATTATTGGTGCCGCTTTATGGTTATCAGGTACCGATAGATTCGACACTTTCAACGCAGGAACCATCATCTGGATTATTGGTTCTTCATTGATCCTTGCCTACTTCCTCCTTAGAAACTATGGTGCCATTGTAGATGGTATTTACTTGTACCACACTTACATGAACAACTTGACCAATCGCACAAACGGTGTCACCACATTTGAAGTTGCACCAAAGAGTTTAATCTCTAGTTTGTACTTGAATGGTATCGCAACAGTCATGTACACTGTCGCTTCAGTTTTATTGTTACTCGGTTCCATCGCATGGACTAGTTTCCTAAGAACTTTCTTCAGCAGGTCATTCCAAACTGAAGCAGGTGTCTTGTGGGTCATTGCTGGTTCATTATACCTAATTGCCGGTTTGTTACAAATTGCAGCACGCAGATAAACATTTTTGTATTTTTAATAATAAAACATTTATTCATAAAATTTGTTCTTTTGAATTTATATGGGTACATTTGAAAGTAATTTTATTGTTGCTCTTCATAGGAATCTTCTTTCAAAATTGATCCTGGTTCGTAAACTCTTGCAGAGGGAGGATTACTTTCGGTAGCATCTCCATCCAAGATGTAATGATCTCTAATCTCATTTGGTGATGTGCGAGACATGCTCATCATTTTTCTTCTTTCGTTCTCTTTTTTTCTATCTACAAAACCTTCTGGGGTTTTCATGTGTTCAGCGACTTTGCTTTTAACATTTGTTGTGCATGTTGTTGGGCTCTTTATCGGACTCTTTACATTTTGTACCAAGTTTGCATAACGCACATATTTATTGACTCTATCTTGTAACTCTTGCTTTTTCTCTTCCTCTCTTAAAACCTAACGACATTAAATTTAATTCTCATAATGTCATACCTTGTCTTCCATGTTTCTTCTCTGAAGACGAGCAACTATTTTCTGATGACCATCTTTTGTCTTTTCAAACAATTGCTGCTTTGTAGTTGTAGGGGACGACATCGAGGATGTATCTCTGTACATTGTCAACCGAGATGCATTTGAAAGGAGGGAAATTTAAACAAGACGATATGAACGAAAAGTACATATTTATATACAAAAGGTTATATAGTCACTAAAACTACGATAATGATGATACTTTCAAAACTCTTTTGAATAGAGTTTGTTACAAAATTTCGTAGATCAACCCAAAGGCATGAACAACAAACCGGGTACGAGGAATCAACCTGGCAAAACGAGCACAGCGAGAATAATAATATATCTAGTTGCATTATTATGCTCGATATCATTCATCGTAACAGCGATGGGTGCAATCAACAAAAACAGTTCTTATCTAAAGAGTCTCAAGCCATACGAAATGGAACAATTAGACGTTTCAGAGAGAGCCATAAATACCCGTGGTCTCCCAACGATATTTGTATCTATCGCTGCCTATCGAGATCCCCAGTGCATGTATACTCTACTCTGGGCGCTCAAGCAAGCAAAGTACCCCGAAAGAGTCTTCTTTGGCATTGTGCAACAAAATCACCCGGACATGGATGTTGATTGCCTGAGCGTGTCACTAGAAGGTGGACAGAGCGCTAAAGAAGCTGAACTTTTAATCAAGTATAGAAAACAAATTAGAATGTTAAGAGTAAGTTATCTTGATGCCAGAGGACCTGCATGGGCCAGGTACAAGGTGATTCATGAATTGTTCAAAAAGGAAGATTACGTGTTGCAGGTTGACTCCCACACAAGATTCGTGCCCAACTGGGACGAAGCCATTTTGAACAACATTAAACAATTACCAGAAAAATCTGCCATTAGTCATTATCCTTCAGTATTTGACCCTAGAGAAAATTCAAACGGCTTGCCGAATGATTACGAAAAAGTAATTGCTCGCATGTGTAAAGGTTTTTATAACGGAGATGGGATCCTTCAACCGGTTGCCGGCCTTATGGGTCTTGATAAAAAAGAAAGCAAAAGTTGTCCGTTTCTTGGCGCTGGTTTCACTTTTTATCCTGGTATTGTTCACGATGAGATCCAAATGGATCCTTTCCTTCCTTATCTCTTCCACGGAGAAGAACTCTTGTTTTCCATGCGTCTTGTTAGCAAAGGTTACAAATTTTATTCGCCCGCAGAAAATATTGTTTTCCACTTTTACTATCGGAAGGACTTCCCCAAGTATTGGGATCTGAGTTCCATCTATCCTGACTATAGTCAGCTGCAGAGATATTCGTTACAGAGGACCAAATACATTATAGGAATGCTTGACCATAACCAAGTAGAGAATGCAACATGGACATTACAGGAGATTGACAAGTATGGTATCGACTGGAAGGATGAGGAGGTAAAGAAAAGGATGGACCGCTACTTTGAAGTTTTTGAAATTGACTTGAAGAATCAAAAGATGGGAGATTTCTGTGGTAAAGGACTTCCAGACTGGTAAAATACAATTTTTTATTTAAATGTTAGTTTTGAATGGCTTTGACTGATTGAGCCTGTCTTAGAGCCCTTCTTTCAAGTGATCTTCTGTACTTCATGAGTGTTGCGACTATTCTTCCTGCCTCAACTCCTGAACCATAATAGTCTCCACCCCTCCACTTTGATGTTAAACCTTTGAATTCGTTTGTTAAATCCTTGCGGTTACTGAAAATGTTGATGGCTTCTTTAACAACCACTTTGAGCAAACCTAATGGGCCTCCAGCCATGTCCTTTCCTATTTTTTCAATTGATTTCACAAAACCTTCAGCACCACAGTCCTTGTAGGAAAGTGCGACGTGGATGGCACCGTGTCCTAGAGATGCAATACCTCTTCCAATGTCACCAGCACTCTTTGAAGAGAAGCCACTGCTCAAGTGGTCTACAGCAAAGTGAATGTCGTCCATGATAACTTGGTAATCTCTCGCACATTTTTCAGCATTACCAAAAGTACCAGAGGCACCAACAAGGAAACCTTTCAAGAAGTTCATGGCGTCACCTCCACTAAAGTTAACGGCTCTAGCACTGATTTGAACCTCTGCACTGCAGACTGATACTATCAAAAGGAGCAACGCGATGAACAAGGGTTGCTGCATGACGGTAGATGTGATTCACAAGGTTTTTAGTTTAAAAATTTATACCAAATGTCCTTTTCACTACAAAAGGAAATTTTACTACAAATGTTTGAAAATTGTAACGAGAAAGTGACGTTGAATATTTGAATTAGGTCTACAGTTCACCCCATTCACACAGTTATGAAAATAGACCAAATTGAAATAATCAACCAAGACACCTTGGTTACAATAGTTATTTCAGGGAAGGATTAAGATGATATCGAAATTGGTTGTGATTATGAATACAAACCGAAAAAATTCAAGAAGATGTAAATGTCAGTAAAAAGTTTTATTTGCAAAGTGTATGAAAATGAATGTTTTTAGGGTGCGTGGGGTAATGAGTGCTAACGTTATGAAATGTAAATTCCTCATGCTCTATACTTTTTCAAGTAACTAAACTTTCGATCATAAAGTATAAGCTTGATCGAGTATATCTTACTGCTGACAAATATCTAACACATGCCATCAAGGAGACAAACCAACGACAGACAATTTAACAAGCGGTGTTTAGGTTAGGACGATTATAAACAAGTAATATAGTGTGATTTTTAATGTTTAACAAAAAGAGCTGTTCATACATAACACTAAAAAGGACAAGCGAATAGTTAAAAATAGTTTCGCGTCAGTACAAAAAAGTTAAAAAACCAGGTGCAATACAACAACATTTCACAATGAAGACACAAGTTCTCATCTTACTTGCGCTAATTGGACACATAGCATGCCAAGTGCTACCTATATATATTACAGGAGACATAGACTCATCATCACCTTCCCAAAATTATTATTGTATTCAAAAAACAATCTACGACACGTCCCAGGAATACGTGTACTTCCAGTTCAATAATAATCACTTTAGGTTTGAGAATATTGATCAGGCCACACTCTTCGTGCAGGGTATTACCTGTCCTTCTTATTTTAGGCCAGAACTCCCTAATACTGCAACTGGAGTTAATCTTGTTAGAAATGGAGGATGCTATTATAGCGAACGATCACAATCAGGACGACAAGGTTATAATAGTGGTGGTTGCCTATACAGTTTTGATGTTACTTCATCCGTGAAAAATGCGAAAACTCTAGGGAGGTCGCTTTTTGCGGTTTTTAAACAGACAAGTGTACCTTTCACGTTCCGAGGGAACCCTGGTGTTTCTGTCGAATCATATACACCGCCAATTGAACAAACCTATTATTTGAAGCTTACTTTTTTGGCACCCACACCAGTAACTACACCAGCAGCTACAACAATACCACCAACACCTACTCCAACTTTTATACCAACTTTGACTCCTTCACCTACTGAGACGCCGACTCCGACGCCAACTTTGACTGATACACCTACTGAGACGCCGACTCCGACGGACGCATCAACAACTAAACCTACAGAAACACCCACAGAGACACCCACATTAACAGAAACTCCAACCGATACACCAACACCCACACCTACAGAGACACCCACTGTTACAGATACACCCACACCTACAGAGACAACTACTCCAACACCAACTGAAACACCCACAGTTACAGATACACCCACACCTACAGAAACTGACACACCAACCGATACACCCACACCTACTGACACACCAACACCCACACCTACAGAGACACCTTCTGATACACCCACAGAGACACCTACTGTTACAGATACACCCACACCTACTGACACACCCACACCCACACCTACAGAGACACCTTCTGATACACCCACACCTACAGAAACACTCACAGAGACATCAACGCCTACTGACACACCTATACCTACAGAGACACTAACCGATACACCAACACCTACGGAAACACCCACAGAGACACCCACATTAACTGAAACACCAACCGATACACCCACACCTACAGAAACACCTACAGAAATACCAACTGATACACCTACAGAAACACCCACGCCTACAGAAACGCCTACTCTAACCGATACTCCCACACCTACAGAGACACCCACATTAACTGAAACACCAACCGATACACCCACACCTACAGAGACAACTACTCCAACACCAACTGAAACACCCACAGTTACAGATACACCCACACCTACA
>JAOPGA020001302.1:0-38892 GCA_026419775.2 Acrasis kona | reverse complement strand
ACAAAACAATATCTTGCCGTCATTGGTCACGGGGGCGTGATTATAACCAATAGTAGTTATTGTTATAAAACAAATCCACTGAGACTCGCTCCAGTCATAGCCTTCGACGCGAGATAAAACTGCACCACCGATCAGTATGTATGCCCAAGCAAATACAAGTAGCAGAAGAGTTTGAAGATATTGATTGTTTACAATCCAGTACAATTTTTTTTCAAATCCCTTCAAATCGTCTTCAAAATCTTGCATAGTAATGCGGACCGTAACTCTTCCTCTACACTTGTTCACTAGATATCTTGCGCAGTATATGATCAAAAAACACACATTTTGAGAATTTCGAACAGTCTCTGCTCCAACTAGACCTATTAAGGCACCAGTCAAACCTAAACCAAACATTACTAATACTTCCATATATGCCCTGCCTTCTGAAGTGACGGGTATAATGTCTCCATAACCAATTGTAGTGAGAGTTACAATCATAAAATACACGCTGTTTCCATATGTCCACGTGAAAACATAATTATCTGGAATAACACCATTGTATTTCATGAGAATAGTTTTCCTCTCATATGCTGATTCGATGACCCAAATAGGTACAGCAAACACCACCGCGAATGCGATTAACACTATGTAAGCTATTACAATGAATAAGAATGAGAGGAGGATCAATCTCATCAACTGTCTAACATCATTCACATCATCATTTTTATCAATGTGGTTGGCATGCCTGTTGGATGCTACAAAATAGGAAGCGTCACAAACCATCATACGACCCTCATCCCTCTCAAATTTAACAAAAGTATCGCCAAATACTGCCACATTGGCATCCGTTATTTGATGGTTTTGTTTAAAATGTTCTCTCGGATGGTTGCACTGGCAAACGTAGCAAAACACGTCATCATTTGTTAGACTCTGTTCTATTGAGATTTCCTCATCCACGTTACTCTTCGGTGTATCCTCACCATCCATGGTTCTAGTGCTAGATTGTACGATTAAAACTTGTCAACGTCTAGTCTTCTTTTGTAGGGCTTGCATAAAAGTATTTTTAAAATGTTACTACAAAAAGTATAATCTTTTTTGCAATGGACTGCAATCGCTTCTAACAATAAAGCAGGTTTAGTTTTGATTTGCTCATACTATTCTTCCGATACACCGCTGCTTGTAAAAATTATAGTAGTAGTTACGGTCTCAAATTACAGCCTGCGGTTTATGTTACATATTTTTGCCCTAATCAATCAAAATGTCAATCAAAGTTGTTTTGTGTGTTGCTTTGATTGTTCATTTTCTCGCTGCGTACAAACCAGTCATCACATTTCATGGAATAAACGGCAACGAACACGACTTTGATCGTTTAAAAGAGTGGACAGAGAAGTATCATCCTGGACAATTATTTTTGCTAAATCGTAGGTAACATTTTTACTCCAAAATTTAAAATCAATTTTTAGCAATCTTTAGGAGGACAGAAAGTGTGTTCATGAATCTTCCTTATCAAGTTCTTGGATTAGCAGCGTCTATCGAGAGAATGAAGGCAGAACATAATTTCACTTCTCATCATCTTCTTTGTCACTCCCAAGGAGCGTTAGTCTGCCGCGCGTATCTTCAATCTTTTGATCACTCATGTGAAAACTTCATATCTTTGTCAGGTCCACAAATGGGTCAATTCGGTGCGACTCTTTATTGGGAGAATTATATGCCATTTCTCAGAAATCTGTCCACTCATGAAGCACATACTTTATTCTATATGAGAGGAGTTCAGTACATGATAACAGTGGCCAACTTCTGTAAGTTCACCATCCTGTCGAAGACTAACTTTGAAAAGGGAATGATCCATGGCATCATGAAGAGTTCCTGAGGGAAAGCGTCTTTTTACCGAAATACAATTATGAGAAAAATGAACAATTTAAACAAAACTTTATGAAACTCAAGCTTGCTGTATTTTATGGATCTCCAGGTGATGTAAGTTTACATTTGAAATTGAGTATTTAAACATTACAGGAAGTGATTGAGCCTTGGGAGAGTGCTGTGTTTGGTTTTTTCAACACATCCAAACCAGCTTATGATTATCAAATGTTAACTTACAGGGATCAAGAAGTGTATACACAAGACTACTTTGGTTTAAGGACAATGGGACTTCAAAACAGAGTCATAATTAAAGAGATACCTAACGTTAACCACGGAGGATGGATCTTCAGAGAAGACATATTTGCAGACTATTCACTTCCATACCTAACGTGAAGAGACATGACAGCGACCGCAAATTAATAAAATCTTATTTTTAGTGCTTATAAAGATGTGATTGTAACAAAGTAGTATGATTTTGACAAGTTCTGACCTTTGACAGGCAGAATATTTGAAAAGCATGAGAGTGTTGGTGGTTTTGGCCCTACTGTTATGCGTGATATTTGTCAACACCAGTGCACCAATCCATGAAAAGGACGATGTATCTTCGAATGCGAAGAAGTGCCAAATTAATTGCGAGGGTTACGTGAATGGAGCAACAGGAAGAACACTATGCAGCTGTCCCAGCAACAATAATAACATACATGTACAATACGTCGGACCAAGATGCCCATCACTAGATGAAGTTCAGAAATTATATCCAAAAGACCAAGTGAAAGTAATGTCAGCCATAGTAGACTTTTGCAGAACAGCCAACAAATGCACGTGCGAGGAAGTTAATATCTATAATTCAGATATCGTACAAAGCAAATAAAGGTTTTCCTAAAATATCTATGTGCTTTTTTGTCGAACTGTAGTGGACAAAATATTTCGAAATGGAATATGCTAACACATCATTAGTGCTAGACACATCCAAACCCAAGAAGGAGAATGGGACATCAGCAATTCTGAGCAGCAGAAGGCTCCAGCACACCCTGCCACTACATATCAGAATAGACAGAAGAAAATCGGCTGATGAATCTAACGAACAAGAACCACACAAAAAGAAGTTCATGTCAGTTAACAGGGTAAAATCATTAGAGCAGCAAGATGTACATGATAAATCGGACCTTGTTGACGAATTTGACGTGCTCCCATCCTACATTAACGCCGACGCTCAGCCCACATGCATCACAGACAAGGAGCAAGATAAGAGACAAGGTCAAATTCGCCGAAAAAGAGACCTACCCGGTCACTCTAACGTCATGGAAAGTATCGGCGGAGTGAAGGGTCTGTCACGATTAAGGGTCAGGAGTTCCTTTTCAGCATCTGACAGCGAGGAGAGTGACTCTGACCACAGTCCCATCAGTCCAGCCAAAAGTCCAACAATCATGATCAACACAAGAACAAGAACAAAACAAGCAACATCACCAATTTGGTAAAACAAAGTGTACATTATTATTAGTACAATCTTCTTCCTCTCCTCTCGTAGGTAACGTTAAACTTTTCCACAACTTCATTCAACACGTTGGTACCCTTCGTCATGGAGGCCATGTATGTGATCAGTAAACTTTCGTTCAATTCATTGTTGTAGTCGCTCTTAAACTTGCTAGAGTCGACGGCGGGCAAGCGATGGCTCAAACTTGAAATTTGTCTCAACAGCTTGTGGTCAACTGGAATGGTTCCGTTCTTCACCAACTCAAGGTATCGGGTAATGATTTGGATGCGTTCGGTCAACATGTGGACAGCATTGTACAAAGTGGCAAAGTGAGGCACAAGGGTTGATGATTGAGTGGTTCCTCTTTCCATCTTGTTCACAAAATCTACACCTATCCTTTCTGCTTCGTCGGTCTCAATCTTGTATGGAATGGAGGCCCAGAGGATTAATTGCCGTTTGTTCTCAATGGTGACGGTTGGTTCGTAGAGCGTTAGTGGAATGTCCTTCATGTCTTTTTTAATGTTGACGCCTACCAATAAATACAATGGATTATCATTAAAGAGTGTGACTTGTTCATGGATCGCATCATCTGTTGGTAGTTTTTGATCTCCGGTGGAATACCATCCTAGGACTTCATATTTGGGGAAGACCTGTGCATCTTGAAGATGAATGAAAAATGATTGATAAGAACAAGAACTTACATTGAGCAATTTTTTCAGTTACATATTCGGCATTAATTATAATCCTTCCGTCCTCAACGCCATAGACCATCTCAAAGGAGGTGCGTACCTCAACCCTTCTTCCTTCTTGAGTTCCATATAAGCATCCAATAACACGCGTCTAGAATACATTAGTACTTTTACATCAATCAATTACATACCTCGCCACTATTCTTACTATTGCTATTGGCCCTTACACGCGTAAAGTGATCAGAAATATTAATCACCACCAAAGGGTGCAAATATACATCCAAAGCTGTGCTTGACTCCTCCTTCTTATCTTGTTCCATATTGTTTACTATAGCGAACTCAAGGATCGGGTCAACTCAAAAAAGTTATTAAGAAAAATTACAATTTATTCTTCGCACTTTCAATCAACGGCATCAGTTCGTTCTTTTGAGCCAACACCTTTATCAGATTAACCAAGAAGGGAACGTAATTATGTCTTCTCTTGATGTTTTCCTCCTTCCATTTCGCTCTCAATTCCACTTGTTGATTCAAACACTCACGCAGGTCAGCCAACCTATCCTCTCTCTGTGCTATGAGGGTGGGATCTGAAATGTCTTGTTTTGTTAGTTCTTCAATCTCCTTTTCGTACTTGATCTTTTGATCGCCCATCACTGCTAAAAGATTAAATTTGATTTCGGTTTGACTGTAACGTGCTACTCTTTCCTGTATGATGGGAACTACTTTTTGGAGCCAATCTTCATTTTCATTGTAATGACCGATGATGATAGGACCTTTCTTGAGACCGTCTAATTCGTACAAGGTACCTTTTGATGGAACGTAACTGATGAAATGGAAGGCTTCGTCGTCCTTGTCGTCTCTGCTTTTGTCTTCTTCCATGACGAAGGGATCTGGTCTTGCAAAGCTATTGTGGGCGGTTCTCATTACTTCGCTATTTCCAATGGTATCTCCTCTCATGTCTGCGGAGAAGGTTTTTGTGAATTCGTAGAATTGTGATAATTCGTCACCAAGTTCTATGTGATCTCTGGCATTCATTAAAATTGATAGTATGGCTTGTGTTGCGCATGCATTATTTATCTTTTGTCTAGCAAAGAAGAGTGTTTCTGGTGGATTTTCAACTACGGGCCTTTCGTCCTTCTCTGCCCTCCATTTAAACAAGAATATGAGTCCAAATACTGGCCTATAAGATAATTAATGTATTTGATAGGATTGTTCGGATTACTTTAGACTAGCAAGGGATTCATAGTCCAATGCGTATAGTTCTTCAACCTGCGCCCCTTTGACACCGATCGTTTGTATAAGCTCCGTGAATACTCCTGGATCCTATAGGAAATGAATATTAAAATGCAATAACTACGTACAGACTCAATTGTGCACCAACTCATGTTTGTATTGTATTTCAGTCAAGATTTCAATTTTATTTTTGGTAAACCTTGACGATCATTGTTCCGGTTCGTTTTGATCCTGTCCAACTGTTGGTTTTGTTCTTGATTTTCTTGTACTTCTGACCTTTTTTTTGGGCGTTCCTTCCTCATCATTTTCTTGTTCGATATTTTCATCTATCTTTCTCTTTTTTGTTGTTTTCTTCTTGGGAGTAGACTCGCCCTTGTCTTCGGATTGAATCTTTTTCGGTCTACCTCTCTTCCTCTTTGGCTCCTCTACTGGAGCGGGAGGTGGCACAGGCGTGGGATTGATGGTTTGTGTAACTGGTTGTCTGACCGGGGGAGGAGATTGCAGCGTTGCTACAGTCTGCGGGAGTGGGGTGCCATTAGGAGGTAATGGTCTGGGAGGACCGTTAGGTATCATTTGATGTGTTCTAAACCACTGATTCAACAAGTGAACATTAGGAATTGTTCTTGGTTGTTGAGCAGCAGTCGCCGAAGTCATGATTTGATGCATTGGTTGTTGAAACATTGCATTAAAGCATCCTGTCAGCAAAAGGAAGTTTGGATCTGAAAACAGCTTCTTATCAGGTACGACTTTTACGCTTTCTGTATCATCATCTTCCAACATTTGGTGCAAAGTAGCCAGTGAATTTATGGACGCTTTTGAGGGTGGGATACTAGGTAATGGTATGGACACTTGAGTAATACGAGGATCTACAAACACAATTCCATCCAAGATGTCACCTTGCAAAGTAGACGCGACAGGATTTGGTTCAACAGAAGAATTTTGTTGTAAAGAAGTATTCTTCAACATATTCATTGCAGTGGAAACAAAAGCAGAAGGCTCCACTCCCATAAAGAGTGGTCTCTTTTCCGCCAAATATTTTATTTGCTGTTGACGCGCCACCTCCAAGGCAAACGTCGGCTGCAACATTAAATTCTGTTTGACATCATTCTTGTTAGTTGGTTCTCTCCTACCTCTCACAGCAGGTCTTTCGATTTCTTCTTCCTCCTCTTCACTTTCATCCTCCTCGTTTTCTTCACCCACAATCTCAAAGTCATCGGCTGTAATAGTAGGCCTCTCCTTCTCTCTTCCCACAAAGTTTTTTACCAATGATTGATCCTTCTTGATGAGTTGTTTTTTGTATTCAGGCACCAAATCGCTATTTAAAGTCTTCCAACGCCTCCAACATTGATTATCAGTTCTTGGTGTGCACATTTGTGCTATTCTCGACCACTTACCAACTCCAACGGTTTCTATTGCATTACATAATTTTTCGTCTTCCTCTTCTGTCCATGGTCCGCTATTTAGTTCTGGATTGAGAATGTTGCACCATCTTTCTCTGCATTGAACATCGGTTCGACCTAAAATGTGTTTTCTGATTTTAATCCAAGTTCTGCTTGCACTAGGGTCGTTTGGATCCCCATAAGCATGTACGCTCATTGCGAGGCGTTTGTCCTCTTGTAAACTCCACCGACCCTTTTTGATGGCTGGGTTTAATGTTTTCATCCAACGATGTAGACATTGTTGTCCGGCTCTGCCAGTTAGATTGTGGGCAACTTGCTGCCAGTTCCTCTCTCCGTAGTACTCTACGCTTTTGGCTAATGTTTCGTCCTCCTCGGAAGTCCACTTTGATTTCATCATGTTTACATTTAAACTTCTTTGGAATCGTTGCAGAACGTGTATAGTAGGTCTGTCCCCAACAAGTTTTGCAATGGAGGGCCAATTTTGTGATTTGTTTTCGTTGGCCAACTGAAGAAGCAACCTGTCCTCATCATGTGTCCATTTTTTACGATTAATGCGTGATGATAGTTCGTTCTTCCACTTCTTTTCACATTCGTAAGGTGTTCTATGTTTTCCTACCAAGTCGCTGATCTTTTCCCAATTGATCTCATTGATGACTTTTTCGTATTCGTCCTCGCTCATCCTCTCAATGTCCTTCATGTCGTTGAACAAAACTCCGATAGAATCTCGGTTGTGGTTATCTTTGTGTTTGTTCAGAACTTTGGTCATAAAAATTTCTTGCACTTGTTGATGGAGGACTTCCTTGAGCTTTTTGATTTCATTATTTCCCCATTTTTTAAAGTTATAGATAAGGGGCATTTTATCCTGTTTTACTTTTCTACGAATGGCGTCTGGATTATCTTGTGGAAGTTTGGCATTCTTATCATCGATGGAAAAGAAGAGGGAAGATGCAGTTTTTTTTTGAAGTGAGGAATTAAACCTTTTTTGAGCAATCATACGCCCTGGGTTATCGCTGCGTTGTTGTACCATCCGTATCCTTACTTCTCTTTGAAGGGCACTATTCCTCTGTTGAGATTCTTGTATTCCAATTAACTGTTCTTGTAGAGAGTTTTTATACTGTCTGTTAAGTTCAAGGGCCTGTAATAGTCTTTCATATGTATTGTTGCTTGGTATAACCGTGGGTAGTTGTCTTGATGCAGATTGCAGGGGAATGTCATGTTCTAATTCCAGTTCGTCAGTATGGTTGGCCAATATGTCAGCAACACGGTTTTGAATAACATCATCTTCGTCTTCATCTTCATCAATTAGCGAGTGGTTTGAATTTTCGTGGTGACTTGATAGTGCCTTGCTTAGTTTGTCTTGTGATTCATCATCCGACGACTCCGTCATCTCGTATTGGTCCTCGACATCCGTCATGGTCCAAATGTAATATTATGGGTGCTTCTTCAATCTATTGTTTGAATGTCTCAACTTACAAAATTCGAACAATCATGACCGAACCCATTCCCAATCAAGAGTATCTAGATAGATATGGCGTGACCACATACCTAAAGGATGTAATAACGCTGGTGCTCGAAAACAGACCTGATGATCCAATCGACTTTATTGGAAATTAGTATGAAATGTTGATGTTACTGCTGACTGAAAGTATAGCTTTAATAATGTAGTTCAGGGTACTAGCCCTATGATTCGATCATATCGGTATATAAAATTAACGAGCAGAAATAGAGCAGCTTTCTTCGATAATTTGATAGCTGCATACAACTCGCTATGCCAGGTCCCTCAAATACCAAACCAAAGCGCTAATGGATCAACCACACCAACTACACCAACTGCAAGCTCTAAGGTCCAACCTTTAGCATCGTCTAAACCAGGAAAAATTGGCATTACTGGATCGGAAATGAAAAAGTTGGTGAAGATGGTATGTATTGACTTTCCATCAGACATACTGCGGTCGATTTTGATGGTATTAAATACTGACGAAAGATCAATCGTTTCGTTTAACGAATTTGCATGTGCAATTAATACATGCTTATTGTATGAAGGTTAGATTTGATATTATACTTGATACATTTAAACCTTAAGATTTCTTATACCAGGCGGAAAAGTTGTTTAAACAGCTGGATAAAAAAGGTGTACAATCTGTAGATGCAAACCTCCTAATTCAAGAGTTAGTAAACTATTCTAATTCAACTAAAGAAGGGTAAGAAAAGCTTTGTTAAATTATCATCAATTACAGGGCTCCAACACTTGAGGAACTTCAAAAGTGCTACAAAATCATAAATCATTTCACAAAAGAAAAAGGAACACAAGAAATTTCTCTAAAAGAATTTTTGTTCTCAATGTTCCAACTTACAGTAGTTCCAGAAATTACACCAGAAAAAAATGATTAAAGACATTTATTGAATTTGACAAATAAATTAAATTCATTAAATTTGACCATCTTGCGTTCTTCTTTTGTAGTGTTCAGTAATTTGATCAACATTCGTGGCATCATCAATGTTCTTATCACTTCTAATCCTCTTCACAACTGGAAACCTCAAAGAAATCACTTCTCCATCTACTTCAACTCCATGGACTTTAGAAGACATGAAATCAGCACCGTGTATTTCAAGCACAGTACTTGGTTGTTGGAACCAAACAGAAGGTTTTACTTTTGAAATTACATTATCAGGTTGTTCCTTACAAATACTTGTATTTCTAAAGGTATCATTCAATTCTTTTAATACCTCTGGTTTCCGAGCCGAAGCAAAACAAAGAGAAAAATATTTTATTTTACCATCAGGTTGTAATTGAGGACTAGCCATTAAGAAGGAACCAAAGTTCACCCGTACCAGCCGCGTTTTTGGCTTTCGAAAATTGTAGCACCAACAACAACCAGTATCAAGAGTGTCATAAATAGTTACTATCATATTCCTTCTTGTACTTTAGCCAAATTCTTTTTCCTGGTTCGTAAATTCCATCCAGGTCCTTAATGATTAAACCTTCACAATTATCTGTTAATGATTTCTTGAAAAAGTCCTGTGCTTGTTGAATGTCGTTGGTTGTTTGATTAATGTATTGTGTCATTCCAATGTTTTGATGTTGACTGGTAGTGAGTACTTTTTCCAAATCTCTTCTTCTGGTGGAAAGTGGTTCCTTGGTGTATATTTTGTCTCCTAGCTGCAGCAAGTCCCAACATACAAGTTTTACTAGATCTCCTGTTTCGATCTTGCTTACTTCTTGAAAGGCACTGTAGCGGCCGCTCTTGTCAACAGGAACGATTTCTCCATCAATGATGATCTTTTCAATGTTGGCTCCTTTGATGACTGACATGACTGCTTCTTTGATAATGTTAAAATCCCTTTTAAATGATTTTCCGTTTCTTGATTTTAATTGTAGACCTTCATCTTTGGTATAAATGACTTGACACCTAAACCCGTCATATTTGTATTCGTAGGTTAAATTGTTTTTGTTTTGTATTACTTTATCAATGCTCTTTGCGGCGTCTGCTAGCATTGGCTTGACGAAAGTATTCTCATTAATGTCTACCGACTGCGCTTGGTGTACTTGTTGGTTAGCGGAGGGTAGTGGAGGAACTTGTTTGTTTTCTATTATATAGTCCATTAACTGTTCAAATGATTGACTGCTGGTTGATGCTTTTAGATAAGCTTCAATTTTGCTTTTGATTGCATCATGTGATTCTTGATCTTTTTTTGGTTAGCTCATACTTGTTTTGGTTAACTTACTTGGGTTATATTCTGCACAGTTTTCAATTGCTTTGGCCATCAGACTAGCAAACACTGGTTTAGTCATTCTCGTTTCTTCCTGTCCAGTTAGAAGTTTGGCAATCAGCAACATTTCTGTTTTTCTTGTTGCCCTAGTTAACAAGTCGAATATAATGTTGTCAATTTCATCGTAGGCTGCCTTCATAGAGTTGATCTTGTTAATGGCATCAAAGATCTCATCAATCATGACTGGTTGTGGTTGGTCTGGGTCACACTTGATTGTGCTAAGAGCAGTATCTAATAGTGCCCCTATATTTCCTGCACTAGCTAAAAGGATTGAATCGACATATTCACGTTTGAAAAGAAATTTTTTAACCAGCACCCTCTTGAAAATCCCGGAGCTGTTTTTTAGTTTAAAATCTTTTTTATGAAGAAAGTAGAATATTGGAACCATTGTTCTAGGATTTGATTCAAGAATAGATTGCAAGTAAGTTTGAAACATGATGGCGAATCTCGACTGGAAGTCTTCTTGGAGCGTCTTTATATAAACGGTTTGATCCTTTGGAAGGCTGCGGAGCAAAATATCGAGAATCAAAACTTTCTCCAAAACCTCTCTTTCATTTTTGTCTATTATTGTGCGGAAAGTTTTATCATCCGTCTGTGTGTCTTGGTCCAACTTGTGGTGTTTACGAAAATCGGTCATGGTGTGCTTGAGCCTCACCGTGCACACATTAAAAATGTGTCTAACACTTGTTCTAAGGTATGGACTTGCGCATAATCTAAACAGACCCCTTGCTATCATTTTATACGGTAATACATACTTACTTATTCTAGAGAGAACTCAACCAAGAAACAATGAAAATGAAGAAGGAAATTTTTATTGTGCTTGTTGTTGTTCGAATCTTCTCCGCCTCAACTCCGCTAGTTCTTGTCTGGTAGGATTCGGATTGTTTACTTCTTCTTCAATGTCCTCCTGTAGCTCTTGATGCTGTTCCAAGTGATTTTGTTGTTGTTGTTGTTGATGTTGTGGTTCTCCTTCCACATGTATTGGTTGTTCAGGTTCATCCACATTTTCCTCATCTTCGTCGTCTTCAACCACATTTTCATTAGGGAACAACATCATGAAGATGCTTGGTGTTTTCAAAATGTCAACATTTTCATACTCTGCTGGTAGTACATCTTTAAGGAAGATGTAACAATGTCCAACGAAAATTCCAATTAGGTCTACAAGGAACCCACCACCCATCATCCATTGAAGTCCAAGTAGGATGTAGCTAATGTACCCTGCACCTACTGTAAATAGTCCATAAAGGCGCAATTGTTCATGTGGGTTCCGTCTGCTCCAAACATAAACAAGCATAACAACAAGAGGATGTGACAAGAACGGTAGTTTAAAAAGTGGTGCTATTATGAGCATCAACACGCTTCCAAAAAGCATTAAATATAGAAAATCGGCTGATTTTCTATGAAATGAGTGTTCTTCTAATCGACGGCAATAAAAGTACCTATAAAAAAGTCAGAACCAATTAAAATGTTTGCTTACAGAAAGTATAAATGAAGCACAAAATTAATGTTAAAGCGATCAAAGAATAAGAAGTTGGTTAATAGCCTCCAAACCTATATAAGTGAGTAAAGTGAAAATATAATCCGAACTTGATAATTTTTGAACACCAAAGAGTAATTTAAATACAGCTGCAATTCATTTAAAAGATCAAATGTAACAGCAAAACTCGTAAGTGTTGATAATGTGAGATATGTACGGGAGATTACAGGGATTGAAAAATACCACGCTTCGAAGTTCGCCATCCTCTTCGGTTGAATATATCTTGTATTGTGTCAACTATGATTACAATCCCGATCGGCAGACAAACATCAACAAAAATCAAAACCAACAAAGTCTAAAGCAACCATTTAATTACATCCCGTTCAAAAAATCATCCAAATCTTGCACATCCCCGCCTTCTTCGTAATCTTTGGACTTCTTTTTTGACTCAATCTCAACTTCCTTCTTTTGCTTTTCATCTTTTAGGAATGAAGGTTTACTCTGAGGAGATTCTGGAGACACGGGAGTTGGTGCGCTGCTCTTTTGAACAGGCTGTTGTTGAGGTGGTGGCGGCGTAGTGTTGTACTTTGAAAAGATGGTTGGTTTTGATTTCGAAATTGACTTCTTCTTTTCACGTTGAGTATAGAGCTGTTCTACATTTTCTACCAAATCCTTTATTAGACTCTTTTTGTGCGGTAATTTCTTGACTAATCCAAGTACCACTGATTTCGCTATCAAAGAATGAAAAAATGAAAAAAAGTAAATACTTACATAAATCATCAAAGGTGATGGTGATCATGCTGAGATCTACATCAAATTCTTCTAGACTGGTCGTTGTTAGAATCTTTTGAATGGCCAATAAAGGTTCCATGGCATCTTCTTTCCATTCAAATGAATCAGAAATGTAACTGTGGAAGCAATCCACATCTCTGTTAATGATTTTGTCTTCATTCTCTTTTAATGTAAATGGTTTTTTGATTGCCATGTCAATGTATGTGGCTATAAGACGTTCAATTAGTAATTTAATTAGTGGACGTAAGTAATCTTGGTTCATGTAAGATATCAACTCTTCGGTCTCACCAGTCAAATAATTGAAGGCCTTCTCTACACATGTCATGTTCTCATCGCTCCCTTTTTCTCTATTATAATTTTGTAAAGTGTAATGTTTTTGGTCAACTCACCTTGAATACCATCCCTTACCAAAAACTTCGGCAAAGTAGGCACTGCATTTCCCTTCTAACCGTTGTTCTATAAAGTTGATGCAATTTTTGGATAGATTTTTAAAGTTGGATGTGATGTCGTCCATTTTTAAAAGTTCAGGGTCGGCATCTGGAAGTGCTTCCACTAGCGTATCCTCCATCTCCATTGTAAATTGTGAACATTTTGTACAATCATTTGTATAAGCTTTTCAAGATGTTATTCTGGTTGTAGAGGAATGCAACTTACCGCACAAGTACTTTAGTGGAATGGTTTGATAAACTTCTTTGAGAGCATCGTTCATGAGAACACAATAAGAATCTAGGGTTTGTCTCACTGCGAATGTAATTTTTAAAATAATCTAAAATTCAAGTCAAATGGAATGCGGTGACGCTGATGTCTTACATCATATAATTCGCTATCTGTTGTTGAGTTGACTGCTTGTGTTACAATTGTGAAAAAGTCAACAGGTCCGTATGTATAAATTAGATCATCTTCCTCATAGAACATCCTATCTGATCTGTCCTTTGTTTGTTCTTTTACAATTCTCTGACACCATTCATTTAGTTGAGACTAGAAACTTGAAATGAAATGATTGGATAAATGACTTACGGAGAAATCTCTCAAGTACTCTCCTTTCATTTTGTCGATTTCATCTTGGAAATTTTTAATAGGGAGATATTCTGCATAGTCCTCGATAAGCCTAGGGAATTGTTCCATCCACTCAACTTGATAATTACAACATATTTAGTGTAGGATGCTTACTAATTACTACTTTTTGTGTATTGTCCACACCGTCTTGCCTCCAGTTGTTAATTGTATTGCGTATCATGGAGTCGTATTCTATTGCAAAGTATTGCATCATCATATAGCTACCAATAATGGTTAATGTAATTATTATTGAGTAATTACTCTTTTGGAAAGCATGGAATAACTTGCCTCTCTATTGTTGACAAGTCATCTATTAAATCACTTAACGCATCCATTTTGGCGTTCATTGTCTCTGCCTTTTCCATCTGCTCCTCAAACTGTTGCTCTATCCATTTGTGTATTTTGTACAGACATATTTTTTTATAGTTGGTATGTTCTGGTCTTTTTTTCAAGTTTTCCTCGCTCGCTCCTTCTAAAAGTTTTTGTTTATTATAAATTTCTCTCTCTCTTTCTTTCTTTTCCTCTCTTTCAATGATTCGCACAGCTCTTACTAATCTGGAAGGGTCTTCACCGGCCAAGTCATATACTTTCTCAAAATGCCGAGATACAATATCTGAGAACTTTGAACTAACTTCATCTATAACTGATAGATATTTGGAAAAGGTATCTTTTAGTTCTGGTCTAGTTTGTGACTCTTCTAACACAGACTCTCTAAATGCTTCTAGCTCTGATATACGTTCTTGAACTAGAAGCAAAATGTTGTCATCATCTTCGTCAAGAGGTTTGAACTCTAATAGAATTAAATTGAGTATTTCGAGAGCTAAAATTACCATTATTTGCGTCCTCTTCCTCTTCCTCCGAATCTTCCTCTTCCGAGTCTGAATCTTGTACCTTTCTTCTTGAATTCTTTTTTTTATTGTCTCTCTCATCTTCGCTCTCACTGCTATTACTCTCCTCATCTTCTTCTTCTATAAAGTACTTAAGCTCACTCTTCAAAATTTTTGAAAGTTGGTTTGTTTCGTTCTTCAAGTTCAATATTCTTCTAAGCCAATCTCTAGCTTTTTGAACATTTGAAAGAGCAATTTGTGTGCTCCGGACAGTACTATAGCTGCTGATAAGTTGTTGACTCTCAACGACTCCTTGGTTGATTCCATCAAAACTGCAACATTTAATAAGAATAGAGCATAAATGTTTCTACTGTTTTCGTAGTGTTTCGAGTGTCTTTGTTGCTTGATTCATAAGACGAAGAGCGTTGGCAGCCTCCTCAATCTGACCAGAAGTTAGCGTGATCAACTGATTGTGTAATAAGGCATTTTGTGTTTTAATATTGTGAATTTCCGTAGAAACATGTCTGAGAGAAAACTCTGCTTGCAAGTCTCTTTCTGCAAATGCGACAGCGTTATTTCTCGCCTGCACTAATAGATGATCCATTTCTGGATTATTCTCTAAGGTAGAGCTCTGTGTTGGGGATGGTGTTTCCGCATTATCTTTAGGGGACTCCGAAGCTATTTGCTGGCTTCGACGAGACCTTGCAATCATAATTTACAACAACAACGTCAACTGTAAAAAAAGCTAGATATTACTCAACATATCAACATGCATGATCACGTGATGCATACATTGAGTGTGGTAGTACAATTGATAAGAGTGGTGTAAATAAAATAATTTATTTCTTGATATCAAAAACACGAACAGAATGATCCGTACTACAAGATAATAACTGGTATTTGCTCTCTTCATCCTCGTTCACAACTCTCCACCTTAACCGTCTCACTGTATCAACATGGCACAAGAGAGGATTTATAACCACCAAGGATCCCGACTGTATACTGCCTTCAGTTACAAACAGATTAGAAACACAAATAGATCCATTCTCCATGCCAACTGCATACATGTATTCTGCATTGTAACCGGCTAACACTATAGGAACAAACTCAACTGCAGTCACTGGTTCCTTCATCGTAACACTGCAAACACAATTTAAATTTTTATTATTCAAATCTTGAGCACTCCAAAACTTTACAACTTTATCTCTGGCACCTGTTGCGATGAACTTGTTATCGTGGCTCCACGAACAACCCCATATAATGCGCTCGTGTGCTTTGCTCTTTCCTACAATAGGTTCATATGTTGAACCGTCTTGAGACTTTTCATACACAATAACAGCACGATCTCTGGACACGCTGACCATGTACTGGTCATTTGGAGAGAAATTCATTTGAGTGACAGTAAGAGTGTGAGCGTCGACAGAGTCAACTTCTCTCCATGAGGAAATATCCCAAATCTTTATTGCAGCAGCCTGTGCTACTTTTGCAGAGCAAGCAGCAACTAGATGTGTACCAGCATGGTTCACGGCAACACAAACCAATTCATTGGAGTGACCATAAAGTTTTTGGACTTCGGGCCATAAAGTATTTTGTAACAATTGTTCTTCGAATGGAGGAGATTGCAAAACCAAAGGAACAAACACCTGTTCTTGACTATAATCATCAAACTCTTGTTTGCTCATCGGATCGACCTCTCCCTCAAGGATCGGCTTGTTACTTAAACCAAGAGCAGGCACCTGAGCAGCACTAGCCCTCGTTTGGTCGCCACCATCACTACCAGTCACAACACCACAAACATTAAATAAGGAGTCAACAAACGTTTGGGGAGCCTCAAAGACACGAAGTACCTTCTCATCAGCACCAGTCACAATTAAATGTTTTTTATTTGGTAAAAATGATATACATTCCAAATCATAGCCATGGATCTGAGGCCTACTCACTTCATGCCAGTTCTTGGTCTTTTGGTCCACTCCGAACAATCGGGTGGTCTGATCCGATCCAACCGTCACAAAGTAATCATGATTAGGATCCCATTCGGCGTCCATTACGGCTCCAAAGTGACCACTCACGCTGACACGGGGCTTCCATTCGTCAAGCTCAGATTCAAACTCCCAAAGATGGAACGATCCATGATGACCGGTGGCCATGATCAATTTCGCATCAGGACTCCATTTGGCACTATAGTAGCCCATTTGACCGAACAAACCAGATAGACCTCCGAATTCTCCCATTCTCACATTGCTCGTCCAGACGCCTGATTCGGTGGGCGACCAAATGGTCATGGTACGGTCCATGCTGGAAGTGATTAATTTCATGGGTTGATGATGATCGTTAGATGGAGGATGCCAATGAATGGAATGAACCCATTCTTCATGACCGGTTAAAAGTGCTTCTAGTATGGCCGTCCATTGTTGATCTTGATGTGAAATGACATGTGCGTTATGTGAAAGCGAAAATGATTCTTCTCCTCTTGAAAGTGCAGAAATGTCCAAATTACCCATCATGATTGATTCCTCTTGATTGTTTGAGATGGTTCTTGTTTTGAACTTCCATAAACGAATTCTTGTATCTTGTGATGCGCTCGCAAGTAGGACGCTTCCGTCGTCACATGTCACGAAGCTTAGTGCTCTGATCCAATCGGCATGACCTGCCAACGAACATGATTTAAAGTATGTGCCTTCTTGTTGACGAACGAATACATGAATGAGAAAATCTAAACCGCCAGCCACTAGACAAATTACTTTTGATTGAGGTAGGTATGTGAGCTCAACGCATTCCATCATCTTGTTTCCAAAGGACACGCTACCGTCTTTTTTCCATTCTGATGCTATTTAATGTTAATGATGAAAAAAAAGATGGTGTGGTTACAATTGAAATCGTCGCGACGCATGACAACGACTGTACCGTCGATTCCTGTTGAGGCGACGTAGCATGATTTTGATTCTTGGTCAACAAGTACGGCGACGTTTGTTACGCTTCCCTTGTGTTGTTTGATTGATGCGTGTTTTTGCCATTGGTTGTTGATTTGTTTCCAAATGATTACTTGTCCATCAACACCTCCACTAACAAGTTCTACTTCGGGGACCCCTCTTCCATTAGGAACCCATTTAACTGTGTTGACTCTATCTGTGTGGCCACAAAGTGTTGTTATGACTTTGTTTTTCTGGACGATTAATTATTTGTTTTTATGCATCCACTTACTTTTGGATCGTATAATGCTACAAATTTTCCTCCTGCATAGGCAAACAAGTTATTGATACCCCAATCAGTGCAGCCTGCGACTTTGTTTGCTCCTAGACTTACAAAAGCCAAGCTTGCATCCATAGTTTTGTGAAATTGAAGGCAAATTTTGGAAGTCAACCTTTTGTTGCCAAGGCACAGTTATGAATAACAGAGTGCGACTAATGACATGATAGTACATTCACAAATTTCAGGAGACGATAATTGAGAGCAGTATCAATTACAAACACTTTTACGTTGAGGAGAATCCGACTTTATTTATGATTGTCGTTGATTTATCCAGAATTGGCGATATTGTTGTTCTTTTTATTAGTATTCACTACAAATGATAATCAGAAGTTAATAATTCATGAAGGAAGTTTATTGAATGCTTCATACGTCAAACACATCAAGTAGATAACTCAATGTACGTCGATCTTCAAACATGTTACGAAGACTTGTGAATATGGTGCATTGTGATCAGTATTCAAATTTAATCAATAAATAAAACGTATTATGATTTAGTTAATTAATTTAATGTGCCAAACGCGATAATATTTTCTTGGTTCCAATAAACTAATAAGTCGATATCTTTCAACTCTTAACTACTTCTACTACTAGCATACATGAAGTGTTCAGTCAACCCTCCACAAGCTTGTTGTTTCCTTTCAATCAGAAATGGCATCCCTGTTTGGTATGGAGTGGTTTGAAGTTGTACTAGTGACCATCGTACTTGGTGGTGTTTCATTTAGAGACTTGTGGAAGGCTTATATGAACACAAAAAGGAAGAGGCAGTTACCACCAGCACCACTTCAGGATAATCAATCTAAAATGATGATAACATATCGATGAATGGAATACAAAAAAGTTAAAAATTTGAACTACAATATCGCGTGAACAAAATAAAAACACTTTTACATCAACACATTTTTATAAAGCTTTTGGAGCTGCAGACAACAATAAACGAGCACTCTTGGCCACCATATAAGACAAGTACATCGACCAGAAGAAAGAGACTCCGTTTGCGAAAAGTACTCTCAAGTCTAATTAGTGTAAAAATCAACTCTATATATAAACTTACCTTGGGGAACGTAGTTCAAATTAATGACGCTAGCAATTGGCCATACCATCCATGAACGTTTCAAGGTGGGCCATAAGTCCCTCTTTAATTGA
Source organism: Acrasis kona (assembly GCA_026419775.2). Taxonomy (NCBI): domain Eukaryota; phylum Heterolobosea; class Eutetramitea; order Acrasida; family Acrasidae; genus Acrasis; species Acrasis kona. Next base: position 19,945 of record JAOPGA020001302.1, on the reverse strand, counting down.
GGAACAATGTTATCGGGTGTGTTGTTGAAGAAGTTAATCAATGTAAAGAACACAACGTTTATCAAAGGTGACCAGCAAAGTTGGTCCAAGAATAATTTGAACAGTGGTATAACTGGTATTGGCTAATAAAGTATTAGAAACCACTGTCAAGTATTGACTTACTCTCACACTAGCCTGAATGCTCAGTAACATTGGCTTACAATCCTCAACAAGTTCAGCCAAGAAGTTGAACCAAAAGTGCGATAGTGGAGAGATACAAGCAGCCGTAGCAGAGAATTGGAATACTCGATGCCAATCAATCTTTGGCGCCTTTTGGATACCTTTTTGGGAGATCACATTTGCTAGAGCCGAAAGGATCGAAGAAGTAATCATCTTTAAGGGACTAAGTAAATAGAAGTACTAAATAAATTACCTTTGTTGGAATTGGTTTCGACCTCAATAGACTAAAGTACCATTTGAAGAATGCTGATAATGGATTATGTGTTCTAGTAGGCTTTTTGTTTGGTTCTACTAGTTCACTGCGCGTAGGTGGAGTAGACATAATACTGACAGTAATGTTGGTTGACAGAGATCAAAATCAAAAAAATATTTATTCGCGATAACTCTCCTCACCCTCACTTTCGACATCTTGAGCGATCTCTTCCAAACCAGAAACATAGCAGCAACAATAAGTATTCTCATCCATAAGCAACAAGACACTACCATCTTTGTTCCACTTTAGGCGTTGGACCTTGAAGGGAATACCAGGAATGTCCACGCAGGACGTGCTGTGTACATACCAAGTGTATATTTTATTGTTACCAGTGCAGATGGCAAGATAAGGAAGAGTAGGATGCCAAGCCACACATTTAATGTTATTCAGTTGAATTAACAGACTAACAAGAGACAACTTTCCAGTTTCCCAGATCCATAATGTATTTGGCATGTTATCATTCCTAGTGCACATGTATTGAGAGTTTGCGCTCCACTCAACGATTCCAACTCCAACTTTTGGGTTAGGCTTCTTGTAGTCGGGCTTAAGTACATTAATCTTAGTAGGAAGATCTTCCAACTCATATCTAGTTTTGTTTTGTGATTCGTGGGTGGCTTTGTATTCAATTTCTCTAAACACGCAGCAAGTAGGGTATTCTTGTGGGGATGGATTAATGTCGTGTCTGTACTCTCCGATGGGGTTCCATGTTAATGAATTCAAAATGTACACTTTCTGGTCATAGCAACCTACTGCCAAGAGCTGACCGGACGGAGACCAAGAGACGCCATTAGCCTTGACTGCTAATGCATTTTTGTAGGCTTCGTATTGTTTAACTAGAGAACCGCTCATATCATAAATACAAACAGAAAACTGATTTGTTTAAAAAAAATGTTTTGTGTCCACTTACGTCAAGACTAGAATCCCACGCACAAATGTATCTTCCGTCAGGACTCCACTTTAAATCTTGGAGGTTCTTAGTGTGGGCGGGAAAATGCTGTACCAACTCCCAGGTTGGGGTAAAGATTATGCTAATGAAATCCTTACATTCCCTCCGTTCTGCTAGTGCCATATACTCTCCTCCAATACGGAAGTCTAGACCTTTACCAGAGTATTTTGGCGATTTGATGTGAGCGTGATTTGCGCTATCATCAAACAAAGACCATACGGTGATCCTTAGTTGAAATTCGGATGTTACTAATACAGGTTAGAGGGGTCAATTAGTATGAACTTCGTACTTAAAACGTGTGCACTATCTGGAGAAAAGCGTGCGTCACTTATTCCGGCTGGTCCCTCCTCAATTTTACATTTCCATTTAGGATTTGTTAGACTCCACACTTCTACTGTTCCTCGCTTCTGCATTGTGCATAGCACAAATTCAGAGTCCGGGGACCAACAAATCTGAGTAATATGATCAATACAAGTGTGCAGGTGTAGAATCTATCGTAATTAGCTGTAGTTAATACGTTGTACAAACTGTCAATGAGTCTATTGGCTTTATCGCTACGCGATAACCATTGCTGTTCGCTATAAACTTGCCGTTTGGAGATATTTTACAGATTCCAGTATATTGAAATATTTCGGATATGTCCATAGCTGTTTGTGTTTCTTCAACCGTTGCCCTTTACAACAAAATGTATAATTATTTTACACAAGAGAATTTTATTATAACCCACTAATTATTCTTCCTTACTTTTGGTCCGCTCCTTCCAAATACTTTTCAATAAATTCTATAAATTCTGGACTCGATAACGCTTCGTAGCTTTCATTTTTGTCCTTTGATTGCAATTCCTTGAGGGCGTCGTAGAACCCGGGTTGTGAGTAAATTAGATTGTTAATCCTGCATAGTGATAATGCTCTCTTATCGAGCACTGGGAATTCTCTTGGTGGGTAATCATTTGGGTCAAGAGAGGTTCTTTTAAAAGTGGTTGGACTGTATGATTTTGTCTGGTCTTGGAAAAGTGGTTCGGTACGAAGGTTTCTGCCACCACGAGTTGTGTACATATCCTCGAAGTATTGCGTCTCGGGATTGCAAGTTGTGGGTCTGTCTATTTGATTGATTAATTTTAAAAGAATTGGCAGTACATACATCCGTAGTATACAATATATCTATTAAGGCCAAATACGAGCCCTAATACACCAGCGCCCATTGCCAGAGCCTTTATCTTCTGGTCTGATGATATTCTACCTGGGTGGAAGGACATGAGAGTTTGTTTGAGAAAATTTAGGTTGATTGGTCAACCCAACTTGGATTATTAATATAGTGAATGAAAAAAAATTATAAAACAGCTATTTTATTACGTTCTGATGCTTTGAATGACGCTCGTTACTTCTTTTGTTTCGCCAACCCACCATTGCCAAATTCCAATACCCACTCCGTTTTGTTTTATCCAAGAAAATAGCGAGGATCCATCAGTGCATCCTGGGTTGTGTAAAACATAAGAGGGAATGGTTTGTCCCCAAACACCCAAAATCTTGTTTTCTGCAGGCAAAAAGTCTAGTGCAGGGTTCTTCCAGTACTTTGACATCTCTTCACAGCTTGAATCAACATTGTTGACCATCATATTCAAAAAATTGATTCCTTTTGCTGATGGACCAAGTCTCTTCATAATCTCAACTTTAAAATGATCAGGGTTTGTTTCAGAAGCCAAACCTGACAAGGTACATATTTGAAGTGGGAATACGCTGTATGGGGCGATGCTTCTGAAAACTTTCACAAAAAGTTCGAGTTGTGGTAAATTTGATTGAGTCTCCTCGACGTCCAAATCAAATCCAATGTACACTTCCTCACCAACTACAACTATTAACGATCAATGGTTCAAGATAAACTCACCACTTCTGTACACTGTGGTAACTAATTGTGCTGCATTCTTTGCAAATCTTTGTGTGCTGTCTGCATTATTGAATATGTCATCCCAACAGCGACCACCTTGAGACAGACCACCAAAACTGAAAAACACAGTAGGTTTTTTACCTCTTGACGGTGATGTATTATCTTTTAGTGACTTTGCTCCGTTGATAATGTCAACTGCCCACTTGAGGTTTTTTTGGTCACCAGAACCAGTTGCAGGTCTGATGCATGGTGTGTTGAGGTCGGCAAAATTGCACGAGGCAGCAGTTAAAGGAGTGGGATCGAAAAAGGCTAGAGCCAAAGCATTTACGCCAGAAGGCTTGAGTGTTTCAAATCCGATTCTTTTTTGTTTAGTAAATGGTAACAGGGGAGCAACTCACCCAGTATAGTAGGTCATTAACAATTGACCGAAGGGGCTGACCGTTGATGCATACTGCACCAAAATTGCACAAATCAAGAAGAAAAGTCTTACTCCCATTTGTTATTGATGTGAATTCACGAACGATAAAAAAGATGACATGGCAAGTTACAATCATTGTAATATTTATTCATCATCGTCTATAATACACTTCTTCTTTGACTGTGAAGATTGAGATTGGAAAATATCAATGTCTTCAATGTGAAAACTATCAAACTCAAAATTCTCGTCCATTTGTTCATTTACATTGGACAGACTAGATTTTGCACTCTTTTGCTCCCCTTCAGAGTCGCCCAAAGTATTGGCTCCACCTTGATCATCACTCGTCTTTGGTGCATCCCTATTCATCTTCAGTCTCTTCGCCAGACTTACTTTCTTCTTCTTTGGTTGTGGTAGCTGTTCAATTTCAGGTTCAGCTTCCAAAGACCTCTTTCTCGCAGATGTAATAGGAGGAGGTGACGGTTGTTTAGGGGCAGTGACAACTTGCGGTACTTTCGGAGGAACAACAGGAGGCACATTTGTTTTAGATGAGGATGGAGCAACAACAGGAGGTCTACGCACCACATTACCATTTTGAGTTGGTACAGGTCGAACGACTTGTCTTTGAATCAAGGAAGAGGATTGTTTTTGTGAGGATTGCTTAGGAGCATTCACAGAATCAGAGACAACGGGTTGTTGTTGCTCCTCATGGTCACTGCCCTCCACACGATCATCATCTTCATCGTCATATACTGGTGATGGAGATCTCATCGTGATATTATCGTTCTCTTGTGGAACGACATTTTCAACAGCATCATTTCCACCCGTTTCAAAATTACCAAAATCAATATTACTATCAATAGAAAAAACATGTTGGGATTCATCTCCCTGTGTATTTTGTTTATTATTAAGACTTTGACTCTTTTTTGAATGATGACTACTGTTGTTAACATCACCGCCATCATCATAATCGATGAACACATCATCGCCACCAAACCCATCATCTCTTTCCTCCTCCTGACTCTTTTTCTGACTTTTAGAAGAAACAGCCATTGATGTTTTCTTTTGTGTATTCGACAAGACGCTCCTTCCATTTTTCTCCAAATGCTTTTTAAAGTTATTCATCGTGTCTTCCAATCCATCGTCGTCATCGTCATAATCGTTTTTACTCAACACATTTACATTTACATTGCCACCACGATGATGAGAAACCCTCCTCTTGCTTCCATCATCGTTACCGTTATTATTCTCCCCATCATCGTCGTCATCGTCATTTTGATTGACGTTTGATTGATTGACATTTGAACGAGTTGACCTCGCTCTTTTTTGTTCCAATTCAGAGTCATTTAACACATCATCATCTATTCCATCTTCATCTTCCGGAGCATCTATCAAATGCTCCAAATTTAATTTTTGTAAAATAATCCTCATCTGCGAATCAAATTCATCGTCGGGATCACTCGGGAAGTTACTTTGTAAAACGCTACGAATGTCCAGTAATGGACTCGTGTGAGTCGACGCATCAATGGCAATTACCGCCACGATGGCATCTTGTCTATGTACTATGTTTCTGTGCATCAATCTAGCGTGAGCTTGCGCCAATCTAGCCAGCGATTCCAACATACGAATCGTAGTTCTCGCAGCTACTCTCTTATCGGCTTGTCTCTGCATCCTATAATACTGTTTCATGATCAATCCAGCTTGTTTACCGATTGTGGGTTGAAACCTATCTTTTACGTAACATATGTAAGCTTGTATCTTTTCAAAGGTCCACAAGTCATCCATCATCGTTCCGTTCTCTTGGTGACCATCTTCTTCATCTTCTTCCTCTCCCTTCATTTCCTCTTCGTTAAGTATGAAACTACTTACTCGTTGATCCCATTCTTGATCTTGTTTGTCGAGTAGTACCAGTACGATATCGAAACGAGATAGTAAGGGACTGGCCATGGCCACGTTGGTCGATAAACTAGCCTGAGTGTCGTATTTACCTTTTGGGTTACATGCAGCGAATACGGTCGCTCGAGTGTTTAATTTACAAACGAGACCTGCTTTTGCAATGCTCAATGTTTGTTGTTCCATGGCTTCGTGGATCGTAGCTCTGTCGTGTTCCCTTATGGCATCGAATTCATCGATACAACAAACGCCTCCGTCGGCTAATACCAACGCACCTGCTTCTAAGGTCCAGTCGCCGCTGCCCGTTTCTTTGGATGCCATCACCGTGAGACCTGCACTTGTTGTGCCGATGCCGTTGGTCATGACATACCTTGGTGATAATTTACATGCGTATTTTAGGAATTGTGATTTTCCTGTGCCGGGGTCACCGACGATTAGTAAATGTGATTCGCCTCTGATGCGCGTGCCTGATTTGACGAGCGGCACTCCTCCGATTAATGTCATGGCGACGGATAATTTCACAAAGTAGAGACCGAAGAGTTGTGGACACATGCTCTTTAGAATGTGATTTCTTCTCGATAACGGTTTGTCGGTAATCCAATACTTTTCGAATTCTTCTCTCATGGCGTTGGTAATGTGTACGTTGCTTTTTTGTTCGTTGTTGATTTGAATGTGGTTACATAGCACTGCGGTTTCGATAGAACAGCGAACGTCGCTTCTGAACGGTTTCCATCTCCTAATGACCGTACCTGATATCACTACGTCATCACCCGCTTTGCACTGATCTACGAGATCGTCCTCGAGGAGAACTAGAATGGAACGAGGAATGCTTCCTACGCTCAATTGTGCAATCTTGTCTTGTATTTTAATTTCTTGATAATCTCGACAAACTTGAGAGTTTTCTAATAGTCTGTGGATGTTAGAGTTTTGGTTAGAATTGATGTTTTTTACTTGAATGATTTCCCTCCACATTCTTCAACTTCGTTTGGACATGAAGTTGGTTTGATGAGAACATTGTATTGTTCCATGTCAGACCTGACCGTGAATTTTTGTTTACATTTATTGCACATGAATTGTTTTTCAAACTCCCACATTTTAACTGCCCCAGTTCTTATAACAGTTCCTGAGACTGCTATAAATTTATTAATGTCCGCACTTCTTATGGCGCTCACAGATGGCTTTGTTGTCTCTGGATTCAGAGGTAGGGTGTGTACTCGAAGATGGACGTTCGGTTTGTACTTGAATGTTAAACTATCTCTGTAATAATTTAGATTTAATGTGCATGTTCAAAAACATACTCTAATACTAAATGTTGTATCTCTCGCGCTGCTTGATCAAAATGTGGTAGAACGTCTTTCGGGTAAGCGAGAAGGAGTGACCCGACCATTATATTAAAATTAAGAAGGTCCAAGCAACTATAAAGAGTTAAAGGATTGAAAGATCCATCCATACCTTAATTTGATTGGGTAATGGGCCGTGTCGTCTTCCTCCATCAAAACGCGCTCAATATCTTCTCTGTGATGTTTTTTCAGATAGTCCTTTAGTACGCTGTTATAATATTCAGGGGTTTCGCTCTTATCATACACGCAGTACACCCCACTCATTTTCGATTTTTCTAGAAGGTACTTGAAGTTAAAAATTTGATTGTAAAAATTGTAGGAACATTGGAAGGTCATAACACTGGTAAGTCTTTTTATTATCTGACAATTAACGTTAAGGTGGTGCACCGCGTTTGACAATTTATATTTATCCATCAGGTTTTATCAACAGCTCTCTCTGAAAAACACGATTTTTATGTCCACCCATCGACAATGTCGCATTCCATTAAAGAATTTACAGAATGGGATATTCTTCCTGATAATTATAAAAGCTATTACATAGCGTGTGAGAGAATTTCTAAGACAATTAAATAGATGCCATTTTTCGTAACAAAGGGATCTACACCACCACTTTTTGAAAAGATTCTTAGTAAGTTTCCTTATAAATTACTCAGGCTTTTTAGGAAGGTGTCGAGATGGTCCTAGAGTATTAACAATCATATGTTATAACTCAAAAGAAGGTCTAATATATCAATGCAACGGTTTTGTATCGTTCATGGAACACATCTGTGCTTTACTCGCAGTTGATCACAATAGAATCAGGAAAATAGCCCATATCCACTATGGGTTTTGAGAAAATAAACAATTTTAATGAATCACAGACCACATGTTCACAAGGACTTGAAGCGACCAATCCATTGCTTCATTCTGTTATAGTACGCGTCCCCAAAGCGTCCTCTAACAGGCTCAATGTCGTTGCTTTGATCTGCATTGAATTGGTCTGTGTAGCCTTGTTCAAATTTGATTGCAACCCATTCATTCCAAGCCTTGATTGTAACTGTCCTTACTTTATTATCGATAGCTCTCTGCCATTGATCATCAAAGTTCTGAAAGTCACCACCAGTGTTTCCTCCTGTCCTGAAATCATATTTCCTTGAATGAGCAGACGGAAGACTCATGTATGTTTCTTGCTGAGCCGCTGATACTGCAATCTGCTCGTTTCCATTCACGATGTTTTGTGGATACAGTTGCATGAATGAATATCGATTATCACCCTGTGGTAACAGCCCCCACATCTCTCTATTCTCAAAAAAGTCACATCCATCAATCGTGCAAGGCTAAACCCTTTAGCAAACATATCAACAGCTGTCTTACCTTTGTTGGGAACAGCAAGGGCTTATTATTGAGATGATAGAAGATCTTGTGGTTGTATCGGTTGTAAAGATCACGCAACAAAGCTACTTGATTGTCAGATGCAGACAGCAAGAACACAATCTGTGGTGTTGGAATTCCTTGTTGTGCCCTGTTCTGATAGATATTTAGTAAATTATAAACTGGGTTGTGCAGGGAAGGATCTAAAATATTATTGTTGCTGTAGTCTACTATAATGTAATCCATAGCAGAGGCAGCCAAAAGATCGGCATGGATATTAATAACTCTTTCGTCATCAGAATTATATCTTCCAACAGCAGGTTCGCCCCAATACCTATATGTCGCTGAAGGCACTTCTTCGGGGTAAACTGGTCGAAATCCACCAGCATTAATAGCATTAAACCAAGTTTCATACAAAATCCCAACGTTCTGTCCATAGTCATTTGGCTTTGATTGAGGCGAAAAGAATGCTGTAACTGTTAATTCCTTTTCGTTACTTGGTAGGAAAACAGTATTGTTGAAGACCTTCTGAGGGTGACCGTTAACTAGGACGGTGAGTAAATTGTAACCTTTGTAGGCGTAGAGCATGAAAGTTCTCGAAGTGGTTCTGCCTTTAGGGGTAATGGAACCGCCATGATTACATGATGCGTAGTTGTAAATCATATCATCGCAGGATATGTAAGTTGCGCAAGAAACTAGCACAACGAAGACATGTAACAAATTCATGGTGATATCTTTTTACCTTTTTCTGACTTGACTTCTCGGGTTGACAATTACCAAAAAAGTAAGGGGATGTTTAGCTCACACCATCACTTGGAATAAAAGGTCTACGCAAAGAAAATTCATTGTTTATTTTTACTCATTTTCTTGTTAAACTTTGCATTGAATGGCTGTTCCACTTTCCTCCTCTTCCATCTCATACTTGTCGAGCTCATCTGTATCTCGTGATTTGTGGCCAATTTCATTTCTGGAGAGAGGCTATCGAAATAGTTTATCAACGCTTCTCCTGTGTCATCGCATTTCAAATACGATTTTACTAATACATCCATGAGTTTTTCATCAGGAAAAATGTTATTTTGTTCTGCAATTAGCATTGTTTTATTGAGTGCTTCCAAGGCACTGATTTTTCCAAAATGTGATGCTAATATTACAATGGTATCATAATCTGGTTTGATGTTGTACTTTCGTATTTTGTCTTCATAGTATTTGAAAACATTTTTGGCCGACTTATGGCCCACATGGTCTGCTAATAAAATGTTCAAAGTATCGGTTCCGGGAGAGAATTCTGTTTCATTGTTGACGAGATCTTCGATCAGAGAGTATTTTTTTGTTTGAACGTATAACTTTACGAGAAAATTATATGTTACGCGCGTAGGTTTTATTCCATTTTGTTTCATTTGGTTAAATAACTTTAAGGTCTCCTCGGTGTAGCCGAGCTGGGCGTAAGCGTCCAAAAGGGGTCCATATACATATGCATCAACGTTTTCGTTGTTTGTGTGATCTAGTGAATCAAAATATCTTCTTGCACTTTTCAGATCCAACTCCCTAAATATCAGATTACGTATTTTAAACATGTTTTTCTTCGCATTCTCATTAACATCTACGGGTGCAGGTTTGCTGTAACGTATTATTTGGTCTATTCTACATGCCTTGAAAATCCTTTTAAACCCACTCTTCCACATTTGATTTTGTTAACACAAAAGTTGTGCATTACAAAACACAAAAAACTGTGTTATGCCGAACACAGACCTTAGTTTGAACGATCAGGATCGGATAACGTCCGATCTGAAAAGCTCGCTAAGTGAATCATGGCGAAAACGACATACACCGTTGCAATGGAGTTTATCGCTTTTGAAACAAGGAATACACTTTGACGAATTTGTATCAGAGCAATTAAGCATACTTTTTCTTGATTATCTACCCCAAAGCATCGTTCCAAGTCCTTTTTTCCTTAACTATCTGCAACACGCATTATCTACAAGGCTGCTGTCTGTAACAGCATTCTTTCATCAACTTTATAAGCGCGTAATGGACACAAATGAAAATTTGGAATATCAGCAAGGAACAACCCATGAAAAAAATCTTTTCGACAACACAGCCCTCTTCTCCGAATACATTCGCTTGATTAAAGTATTCGGGCCCGAAATTGCTTCGATTTTCTTCAGCCCCGAAGATGTTCAGAATAATTCTGACGAAAACATGCGGACGGCCTCTCAAACTCTGGTAAAATGTTGTCTCGTGTTGCTCGTCTACCTTCACAATCAATACCATGCCATCAAACAGCTCACCAACCTATTTCAACAACAACAAGATCAAGATGTCAACATGATGGAAGGAGCAATGACATTGCCCATCGAAGTAGTGAACAACATTGAAGACGCACAGGTCACTCTATCGAAACTATTGACGGAGAATTCAACCAAACTTTTAATTTCGCTCTGCGAGCACGTCGATCATGAATTATGGACGACGTTCCAAATAGGAGGGGCGGTCATTCTATCCCCAGTCAATTCGCATCACGTCCCATCTTGGTTACATCAAAGCGCATCATCTCTGCTCGTCAAAAGAGATGCAGCTTTCGTCAGCGGAGAATACCCAATCAGAAGCATCAAGGCCTCGCAACCCAGTCAGGCCAAAACAAGAGAGCAATTTTACTTGTGCATGTTCATCGTGGACGAACTCACCACGTGCGATTTACAAAAAACACACATTGCCAATACCGACAGCCGATTGGAACGATTAAGACAATTATTGGATTTGGACAGGGGTAGTTTCATTTTCGAACTTTTATACGCCACGTTATCTTGCATTCAATCGGCAGGTGAATTTTCTGGAAGCGGATGGAGATCCAACAACGACGCTCACATTCGAACGTTGGAACTGCGCCGACTGTCAATCTACAAATCGTTCCTACTTTGTAAAGTTCCGTTGCTCATCAAGATGATGTTGTCCGATTCTGCAACGTCGCCCATCTTGGAACATGTGATTAAGCAATTGATGGTTTATCCCAACATGTACATTTTGGTCTATCCCAATTCGCAACCGCCGCAAGAATATGGAGAGGTACCTCAGGCGGTCAACCAGAGAATCGACATTGATTTGTTGTTGGAATTGATTTTGGTGTTGATTCGAATGAGCATGGTGGAGGAATCCAACATTAATTCGATGCCACAAATTCTTGCCATCCTTCAACAATCGGGAAGTAACGAGAGCATATTGACTTTTTATCCCACTCATCGCGTACCGCCGCCACTCGTTCCGTTGGACCCGCCGCTCGAAAGCATCGCTTTGGAACCTTTGCAACAAGATTTGAATCAAGATGAATTGGAGACCATCATGTTGAATTGCATCGAAAATAATCATGCCACTCAATTGACACATTTGATTCAATTTTTGAATTGTATATGGAAATTACCACAAGATGGAACGTCATCATCCACCAACATTCAAGATCAACATTCTCCCATTCAAAGTGCCAAATTCTTGGGATTCTTGTGTCGAAATCCTCACATTCTCGACATTCTGCACCTACATGGATTGATTCCGAATTTGATCCAATCCACATTTTGTTTCGTTTGTTGGCTGTTGAGGAATCCAACTCAAGATTATCATCAAGATTTCAGCATGGCATTCACGGTGATTTATGTAATCGTGGAACGATTCGAAATCATCCAACACGAATCAGCAAGATGTATTTTCGAGAGAATGATGGAGTGGATCAAGAACTGCGACGTTGATTCTACGATCGACTCTGACGATCAATTAAGATTATGCGAATGGTTTTCGGAGTGGTTTTATGATGCAGTGCCTGCCGATCATGCCAGAGAAGAGGGCGATGACGGCATGAATGGCGACGGCGATCGATTGCTATCCACTCTCTTGGAAGCACAAAGGCGTCGAGAAGCAAACGATAGCATATCCTTATCGGACGCTTTGGATTCGACAAAGGTAATGGCCTTTAAAAAGGACCTAAGTCCAGTGCGCATACTACAAGTAAGTCATTACGTGACCAGACAGTGTATCTATGCGGTGGCTGCCAATCGATGCAAACCATTAGGTGTATTCAGCATGTTGGCCATGTTCTGCGAACACTTTGGTAATCATGTAGAAATTGGTATCTCGCTAAGTCTACGTACTTGTCTACATCATATTTTCTTTGCCACTCGCTTTCAACAGTTCATTCTACAGCTGATTAATCAATTGATGCAGTGTTTGTCTCAAAGACAGAACCGATCGATAGGTTATAGCGTAGGCAGCGTCATGTTGCATAATATATTGAAGCGTCACGTTCACTTGGTGAACCAAAATAGCTACGACGTGAATAGAAATCCAACCATGATGGATTACGAGAGATATCAGCACTTGATGAGAGATGAGTATACGATAGTGAGGAATCCAGCCATGCACCCAGCTGCTCAGTGGCAAGGTCATTTGATTCAAACGCCTCCTATCGCTCCTCATTCGAATCAATTGTTGTTGTTGCCATTGGTGGCCAATGCAAATAGCTCTAGCTCTTCTAGCAGCAGCGTACCTTCCATTTCTACTACTTTATCTTGTTCTCCACATAACTTATCTTATGCTCTCTTGTTGCGCAATCACTTGTATAATTTGGTGAACGAGGAACAAGACACTGGTCAAGCAGAGTGTATTACTTACGTAAGACAGTTCTGTAGTGCATTTGGACCCGATCAGTTGTTTGATTGGATGTTAAAGCACTTGAACGATGCGTGTGGAGGATCTCAGGATTCTTCTGGTCAACTAGACGTCAAAAACACGTCTTGGACCCATCCGTCTGGTTCTTTCAAACATCATCAATCGGCGTTTCAAAAAACAGCCATAAGAATGGCGGAAGCTATTGGTATGTCCTTGTTGGCCTCTGTGCAAGACCAAGATTTGAACAGAATACTTCAATATGCCATTTGTAATTTTGTCAACCATCACGTCGGTGATGAAGATGATAAGGAAAGCAGTGCGAGCGTGGTGAGCACAAAATTGTTATTGGCACAAGCAAGTGCCATCATGTATTCCTTGTTGTTGGTGATGCATGAATGTCCTCATCATGTGTTACAACCATTGTTAAAAATGATTAAAATAAAGAGTCATCACAATGTGTCAAGTGTTTATGGACGTTTGGACCATGTTGACACTATTTCTGTATTTTTGATTCATTTAACGGAGAAGTTGGTTAAGGTTCCCTTGTTAATTGCTCATTTGTTCCAAGGAGAGGAAGGTCAGGTCGTGCTGTTTGATTGGGCACTAACGTTGAAAAATAAATATAACAAGTATAAGGTGGCCATTCAATTATTTGATTTAAGGACCGCGGTGGGGAGGAGAATGGCGTTAAATTTATCCAGGGATGATCATTAAAATTATTTTTAGGATTTTACTGAAAACCTGTTGTGTTTTATTGTGTTGAGTTTGAAAGCACATTTTGATATGATGTTTAAATTTGAATTGACACAACTCAACCAAATAAAATCCAAACAACTCTGGGAGACAATGGGAAACAAACAACCAATAGACGTTGACTTACCAAAGTATAGATGCTGTGATAAGATAGAGCATACTCTTCGCACAAATCACATCATCACTCACAACCATCCTCCACTTGTTTTGAACATTCAAGCAAATCCAGATCCTGAAATTAGACATGAAGATTTTGAATTTGTTTTTCTAGACCACAAACACGGAGTACTACTCGACCGATCATTGCCGCCAACACCATATGATTTAGATACGGGTGAAGTTTGTGGGGACAATCTACCTTATTTCAAAGGTCCATTTTCAGCGCCCAATGAGGACTTAGTGCTTGTTTGGGAATCAGTTTCAAGTGGCAAGTATTTGTCATTGTTTAATTGGAGGACAATGAAGACAAATAAGCAGACCTCGATCAGTGGCGAACTAGAAATGCAGGTTTTTGGGCCTAACTTATTTGCCACAGAATGTTCGAACATAAAGTCATCTTTTGGAAGTAATAGTTGTTATTTGGAGAAGAGCTTCAAATTGTACAGTATACCCTCCATGAAATTGATAACAAAATTGAATGGTAAAATAAAAGACAATTATGTGGTTGTTGGTGATAAAATTCTGTACTCGACCTTTAATTCATTATGTAAATATAACTTTGTTACCAATAAGCACCATACTATCATTTTGTTTGATCAAATCATGTCGAAACCACTGTATATGGCGTCTGTGAGCGAAGATGAGGTAATTCTATATTGTGAAGGTGAACAGCGTATGATGGTTGTAAACATTGAAAAACAACAAAAAGTGAAAAGTATTCAGTATGTCCAATCTGATTGCGAGTTGTGTAAGGTGTGTTATCTGGGCGGTGACGTCATTCTACTTGTGATGATGTTAGAAAATAAAATGTGTGGTGATTTATGGAACTGGCGTGAGGATGGTTACATTGGTAGATCTTTTGAGCTTGAATTACAGACAGAAGATCCTCTTATAGAGCGTTTTTTCATCAAGAATAAAATGAAATTTGTGTTTGTCGACGCCTCTGGTTCTAGATGTGCCATCTTACATCCATCAAGAACGAAAGTATATGTATTTAAATTGAAGGAATCTAAAGTGTACGATAAGATTATGGATAACAACAAAGCAGCCTTAGAAAAACATTATTTTTCTGATGTGTTAATTGTTGGTAAACAAATCAGTTTTTAAAAATTTGCAAAATTCACAAATAAATACGATCATCTCAAGATTGCACAAACGTTTGTAGTCCACTAACTAGCATAAATACCCCTTTTAAATCGCACTGGATATCGTGCCACCAGGATTATTCCTATGTGTTGGAATGGTGTATAAACGAATCTTGTCAAGTTTGATGGAGTGGAGACATTACGAGGGAATGAACATTTTTAGTAACTAAAATTATTTACTTGCTTCTATTTATATTGTTACATTGTTGCTTTTTGACCTAGTCCTCGTATTTCATATTTTGAACTTGTCTTTCTATTGTTGTAATTAGGGAAACAACATGAAGAATGTCTTCCTTTGGACTAACGGTAAGTGCAACGTGGCCAGGCTTTGACCAACTTCTCTTGCTCACTCTCGCAATAATGAACTTTCCTCCTTTTACAATCTCGTACTCACTATTTAAAAAGTCACCTGTTGCAACAAAATCGGCACTTCCATCATTGAATTTATATATAAAAGCGTATTGTGTTCCGTGTCCTCCAATCATCATACAATTAGAAATTTCACGGTCATGCTGGTAAATTCTAAATGTTGGGAAGATTGGAAGGAGGTCCTGACTAATGTTACAAAGCTTTACACCAGACAACAAATCGTGTATGTCTATACTTGAGGTCAAAGACCACCTTTGTACAATCTTGAAAGACACTTGCGCTCTCTGGTCTGTAATGTGTTTGTCCTCGTTTGAGTTGAAAAGGCTCTTGGGTATGTTGAACCTCATATTAGGTAATAAAGTAACATTGTCAAGACTAGGAGATTGTGGAGATTGTGGAGATTGTGGTGACATGGTCCTTAATTTCTTCTCTGGTAGAATGATTTTTTTTAGTACTATTGTTTTGGAGGGAGATGTTATCTTTTCCTCTATTGGCTGCATTATCGCTGGTCGTGAAGAACCAGGAGATTCAACACGGCTGGACTCGATAACTGATGGCTCGAAAAAGTCGATAGTCTCAAACTCATGTGGCGAATTGGCATACGCATCTTCAAAAGGGTGCTTCAATCCGTACATTTCAAAGTTTGTTGACAGCTGTTAATGATGTTTGTCCTTTGTGTTGTAAATGACGGTTTTTCGGTGAGGGTAATTAAGAATGTGTATAACCTTTATTGTATAATTTAGATATCTAAAGATAACTGTTCTTTTAGTGCATAATATAGATGTCGAGGAAGTCGCGGAAACATGAACGTACCTAAAACTAAATACCCAGCGCCATATATCCGGTCTGCAAGGTCCTATAGGTGTTATCATGTTATTATGAAGAATTATGGAAGAAGAACGAACTAGAAAACACATTCTTTATTATACATACCACAGAAAGTGTACCAACGACAACATTTACTACAACTCGTAAATTCGGACTGACAAAAACATTAAACTCCAAAAACCTCCCACCACACAGTTTCAAAGGATTAGTAAACATTATACTTTTAGAATTCTAGATGTGATATCCTGTGATGCAGACCACAACGAATCACAAAAGCTCCATAAAAGATAAACAGGTAATTGTGACTTGACATAATCAACAGGACTCATAAGGAGATCTTTTCCAATAGATGTTGCAAACCCAGCCAGCCAAACATCACTCTCTGGAGTAAATTTAACGCCAAAAGTCAAAAATAACACCACTACTATCGCCATATATGCAAAACACAACAAATAAACAGGTACTACAAATATCCAATGTAACCAATCTGTTGTGAACAATCTTTTAAGAGTCTTTGTAATTTCACTCTCGCTTCCGCTTGGCTCAGGTATTGGAATACACATGAACACAAGCCAGATAATATTCAAAACTAAAAGCAGTATCACATAGCATGTTATTACAAGTGAAACCCACTTCCAGTCAGGGTATTTGACTGACACTAGTCCACCAGTTAAAGCGCCCGCGACAACACATAATATCAGTAGAATGGCCATTGTAATGCATCCACAAACAATCGCAATTTTTGATGTTATCCATCCCTTCCGAATGCGATAGAATGCAAATAAACCAAAAACGCCATAAAAATAACCGGTCGCCATTCCTCCACCCAGAATGGCATATGCAAGTCTATTATCTAAATAGTCGTACGCTCTAGCGGCTAAATAAACTACGAGAGCAATTGAGCTAAAATAACCAATGGTTAAAACCAAAAATGATAAAACTGGAACCACTATGTGATAATTTAGAAAAGTCATATAAGCTGTCTTGACTAGAGTTAAAATTTCATCAGCTTTCTTCCAATAAACAGCATCTGTAAACTCTCCTGTCTCTGCTCCTTCAGCATGAACTTGAGTTAGTACGTTCCATGCTTGCACTCTTTGAAACATGAATGTGAAAACAGAGGTAAACGGGTTGATAACCAAAACGCTGACATATCCTGAAGCAAAGATCCTAAAAAAGTTTTGTGTGCCATCTGATAAACCGAATGCAAAAGAGTTGCTGAGCATACTTATCAGATGTTAGTCGAATATGAGTATTCTAATACACTTACGTTCCTAATAAAAACATGTAGTATATTGTTACTTTTTCTCTGCGACCATAAGCTCCTTCCTTTCTTCCAATAATCCAAGCTATCATATTTGTATCATTAACATAATCAACAACGTGTTGGTGAAAAGACACTCCTTTCTCATCATCGTCATCGTCGTCATCTTGTTCATTTTTAGGAGGTCTCACAAAGCACTCAAGAATCGATACTGCAGTCATGGCCACAATATAAGCAAGTGTGACCGACCCATAAGATATTAGTGGGACGTAATTATCAACGTTGAGTGGTAATGTGTACTCTGACTCATAGAAGTAGGGTGTAGGGACTAAAACAACTGAGTAGTCAGTTGTGTGATCACAAGCACAGCTGTAGTACTTGTTACCCAAAATCCTTAGAAAGCACCCATTAGTTGACCATGTAAGGGAAGTCAAATTCAAGAACACACAAACGGGTTTGTGCGTGGCTGGTACTTCTACAATTGAGGAGTTTGTAAAAGTTTCATTTCTCCCAGTGATGTTGTTATACTGAGTGGTGTTTTTATAAAGTAGTTTGGTTTGGCTAACGTCCGCAGTACCATTATATGTTTTTGTTATATTAAATAAAATTGGATCGCCTAAGTCTTTGATGGGTATCACCGAAGTCGTAGTGTAATCAAAAAAGATCAAAGAAAACATACCAGACGCATAAATATTGGAATTGGTGACATATGCAAAAGTTGCATTTTTGGTTTGATTATTATAATTGAACGGCTTGCTCAAACCTATCATTTCCAGCGGATCGGTAGAGTTCGTGAATGGATTCATGTTGACAAAACGCGATAGAACAATGACAGGTTGGCTCCCTATAAAAAAGGCATCATTATCAGCTATTCTCCTAGGTAAAGTAAATGATATGTCTCTATTTGTTAATGTTGCACCAGAAAGTGAATTGACGGTTCCAAATTTTGCCATCAATGAAAATCTTGATGATTCAAAATTAACATTAGGATTAGAGTAACCCACATTTTGAACTATCATCAAAGAAATTATGTTGGCCAAAGTTAAAATGTCGGGCCAGTCACCATTATACGATTCAGCTTTTGAGATGGGTTCAACTGAATCTATAATGTTTGAAAAAGCATTGCAAAGTCCCATCGCGATAGAGTAGCTGTAATAATCAACGTTGTTTTTAGCGAGGTTGTATAGCATTTGAATCGCCTTAGACTGACTTTGTGTGTCCCATTTGCTTGCATTAGATGTAAGTAATACAAATTGGCCGACTGTGTTCATCATCTGAGTTGCGCTGCTTTGTTGGTATCTTGTATCGGCAGTCGCATCTAGCAAATTTAAGCTATCAAGTAAAGGACTTCTTTTCAGAGATGTAGGGGCGGGCGAATCTGTAATCCGTGAGGTGGCTGATGGCGTAAAGCGTATTGTGGGGGTAGGGGTGTTGGTTAGTATCCGAGTAGGAGTACTTGCCGCTGCTACATTATTGATTGTACCAAGCATAAACAATAGGGATAGCAGATACAGAATGTCGTCCGCTATATTTCTCATTATCGCTACAACTTCCCAATTTTGCAGCAAACTTACAACCGACAAAAAACATCAACCGAAAGAAGTAATTTATTCTTTATCAAATTTAGACTAACCAAATAACTATCATTCATTTCATTAGTATGTCAGGCCAAATAATCTAGTATTAATTGATAAGCATCGACAAATTGGAATTCAAGGTAAATTGTTTTGGATGGTGTCTTTGTTTAGCCATAATATTATTTTGTTGAGTATCATCTTTTCATGCCCTAATCAATACATCTATGATACTAGAAGATAGTAGCAAAAATGAGGTAAATAATACTTTTATTGCAACACCCTTTTGGGTCAGTCTCTGAATGTAAGTAACAAAAAACGTGCGTTAAACGGGAATCGAACCCGTGTCGCGAGCTTGGAAGGCTAGCATTCTTTAGCGATCATACCACTATACCATTAACGCAGTTATCAAAATTTTTTGATTATGCACTTTACCATTTGAAAGTTAAAAAAATATGAGTGATCGTAATGTTTTTTTATGAGTATTATTGTGTATACAGGAATTGCTCAAAACCTCGTTTTTTTAGTGACTGCCCACAAATCAATACATTCTTCGTTTTTACAAATCAATACAGGTACTGCATTTTGGTATTCCCTTTCCCTAAGGACAAAATTGTAAAGTGGTTATAAATAATCTTGTAATGTCATTTGACTACCCGTTTTGAATCTGCGGCCATGTAAATGTATAAGTGAGGATCTGAAGCCACTCAACAAAAAATAACACATATGTGGCATCCGTGCTTTGATATAAGACAACTTATTTTCCTTTTGTCACCGCTTCAAATCTACTTTTTAATACAATCTCCGCAGATCTCCCTTCAAAATAAAATTTGAAGAAAATATATTTGGGAGGAAGCCATTTTGCTGAGAAAACAATGGCCGTGTATTGTTTTGAWTAAA
>JAOPGA020001301.1:0-59953 GCA_026419775.2 Acrasis kona | reverse complement strand
TGATTTGAAATTGTATAAAAAAATCGATGGAGGTACTGCCGATCAGAAACCTGCCAACAAAGCAGTCAAACCTGCACAGTTGAGCAAGAGAGTGGATTTGTTACTCGTTCAAATTCATAACGAATTCATAAATCCATCCTCTACTACTACTTCTTCTTCTTCTTCTGTAGTCGATAAAAAAAAGAAAAAGAAGAGAAGAAAAGCAACCGATCAAGATTTGTTGGCACTGTGCGATGATCACTTTGTGCCCATACGCGACACTTTGAGTCAATTTTGCGAAATGACCGACGACGATGATTCGGTTAGTAAAAAGGATCGTTTGGTTCGAATCAAAAAGTATTTGATGGTGATTGGTAATTTCATAGAAAAGACTGTTGCCAGCAGAGAAGACATGTTTAGTGATTTTGACACTAGCGACGATCAAGTCACTCGCGTCATGTGGCGATTCGTTCATGATAAGGGAAATACTAGTGGAGATAGCGATACTTTACAAAATTTGTATCGTAGATTGAACAGCAAGAAGGAATCCGATGGTCAAAAGAGTGCAGCAGCGGCGCCATCATCGGAGGTTGATGCACCTGCAGTGGATAAAAAGACACCAGAAAAAAAGAGCAGTGGTGGTGTGGATAAGAAGAAGAAGGTGGAGAGAAAGGCGCCCACGAAACGTGGAATGCCAGATCCGATATCGCCTACTGCTTCTTCTGCGGCAAGCACGCCGTCGACTGGTCATCGTAGTAAGAGAAATGTGAATTATAGGGAACATGATAGTGGTGATGAGGATGATGACGATTCTTATCGGCCAAAGAAAAAGAAGAAGAATTAAAAAATTGTAAAGATTAAAAAATATTTTTTTGGCGCATTCCTTGTTGGTTGATTATCCATCATGTCTGCAACGATAGAGTTGGAACATTGTATTGGTTATTCTTGTGCGTTACATCGATCAGTGTTGTTGCATCCTAACGGAGATAATTATGTGTACATGAGTGGTGGTAGCGTTGTGATTGCTGATGCGAGAGATCCTCATAACCAAGAATTCTTGCGTGGTCATGACGACGATGTAACCTGCATAGACATTAGTAAGAATGGTAACATGATTGCCTCGGGTCAGGAGGGAGAAAATGCTGATGCGTGCATTTGGAACTTTAAGACTAGGAGAATTATACATCGATTTAGCGATCATGATGTGGGGATAGCTGCTGTAAAATTCAGTCACGACGATAAATTTGTACTTACTGTTGGAGACGATAAGAGAATTATTGTTTGGGATTGTGATACTGGTAATATCGTAGCGGGTAGCCCTTGCCCTTCTAACCAGACGAATAATTTATTGGCTGCATGGGGAGGAAAGGTGAGAGACATTAAAAGGAGGGAAACAAAGTTGTATCAGTTTGCTACTTGTGGCAACAAGGAGATTTGGATGTGGGAGTTGGATACCGAGAAGGGGGAGATGACCAAGACCAAGTGCAACATTGGAGCCTACAGCAGAGATTATACAGAAATACTCTTCTCATCTACAGGAGACTACATTTATGCTGGTTCCACTACTGGTGATGTGAGCTGCGTGCTGGTAAAAACAAGACAGCTTGTAGCTCCATTCAAAGCTTGTTCCCTGGGAGTTCATTCCATGAGCAGAGTAGAATCTGAAGAAGGAACTACAAAGCTATTAATAGGAGGTGGAGATGGCACTTTGAATCTATATACAGGATTTGGGAAAGACTTCCAACATGCTCAAAAGATTCAAATTGCAGATACAACTGGTCTACCTCAAGGTGTAGCTGTTAACTCCGCTTCTAATGCAGGATCTGAAGTTCTAGTCGGGACCAACAAGGGAAACGTATTTTTGATCGAATGGGACAATTCCCTCAAGGGCAAACCGACTCTTTTGAATCAAAATCACGTTGGATCTGTATCATGCATTGATTTCCCAGAAGGAGTGAATGATAAATTTGCCACAGTTTCTGTAGATTCTACCGTTCGGTATTGGGACTCTACAGATTATTCAATATTCTCTGATGCCACATTTGCAGGTCAAGATACACCAATTTGTCTATGTTTCTTGAACGATATCATTCTAACCGGCTGGAGTGACGGAAGTGTGAGAAGCGTAGATACAGAGACTGGAGAGGTCCTGTGGAGTACAAAAAGTGCACATCGTGGTCCAGTAACTGCAATACAAAGCGGACACAATGCAAAATTCTTTGTAACTGGAGGTCAAGACGGTCAAGTTAGAATATGGGCAGTTAAAACAAGAGAGCTAGTTAGTAGTTTCAAAGAACATCACGCGGCCATCACCCAACTCGTTGTTCTAGAAGACGACGCCCATGTCATGTCTAGCAGCAAAGACAAGAGTATATTCTGTTGGGATTTACGTAAAGAGCGCAGAATATCCAGTCACGAACACCGCATGGGGGGAGTAAATGGATTTGTGGTGTGCAAGGACCAAACAACCATCATATCCATAGGATCAAACAAACAAGTTACCTTCTGGGATATGAGACAACCAGAGAGCACACAAATTATAGAATATACAAAATCAAAAGCATACGAGCCCATATGTATTGCACTCAGTCACGACGATCAATTTTTCGCAGTCGGAGGAACAGATCAACAAGTTCATCTATACGAAACATCAACAGGTGCTTTACTAAGCATCGGCAAGGGACACTCTGGCGTCATCAATTCAATAAAATTCAGTCCAGACGATAAACAAATCGTT
The DNA here is from genome assembly GCA_026419775.2 of Acrasis kona. Lineage (NCBI taxonomy): Eukaryota > Heterolobosea > Eutetramitea > Acrasida > Acrasidae > Acrasis > Acrasis kona. The sequence goes on along the minus strand of JAOPGA020001301.1, from coordinate 57,237 downwards.
AGCGTAGCAACAGATGGATGTATTATTGTGTATAATGTATTTATTGATTAAAAATGAATATATATTTAACAACAAGGATTTTAAATAAAATTTTCTTGCTCTTCATCATCATCTCCCAATGTATATTGACTCGAATGACGACTGCTGTTGCTGCTGCTCTTACTCAATAAAAATCTACCCACTGCCTCTCTGGAATCAACCAAGAAGATACAATTTACACAACAAATACAAGCCATCACAATCACGGTGCCTACCAATACCAACACTGAGAACAATTGAATAAATAACAAGGAGGGAGGAGCAGTTACTACTATTTGTTCTTCTTTTTGAGGAGCAACAGTAGTAGTAGTTGGGACAACAGTAGTAGTAGGTGCGACAGTAGTAGTAGTAGTTGGAGCAACAGTAGTAGCAATAACAGAAGAAGAAGACGATTCCATCTTTTCTAAAACTTGTTTATACGCATCGAATAATTTCGACCGTGTCATAATAAACGTATGAATGTAATTTGATTTTAAAGTAACCACTGTAGAATTGCCATAAAAATCACCAATTCTTCTTCTAGTGGATAACTCTGTTTCATGAACAGGTACCAAATCCTTTATTAAATTTTTCAAATTTACATTTCCCTCATCATGATCATTTACATTCCGATCATGATCGTCGCCTTCATCAACACGACGCAACCTCAATACAGTACATCTCGATTCTCTGCCACGACGATCCAAAGAAGATCTACTCCTGATCGTATCCAACGATTCCAAATGTACATTTCCAATCCATTCCTGATTTGCATCTAGAAACGAAACTCTTCCATTCTCATTTTCATCGCCACTCGATGAATAACTCATCGTGCTCAATTCAGAATTGAATTCGATCAGATCCTTCTTGGAAGGTTCCTTCATCACATCCAATTGAATTTCCAAATCAAATTCATAAGGTACATTGTCTTGATAAATCTCACCTAATCCCCTTCCATCATCAAATCCACAATTTCTGTAAATGATCAATTCCATGCTACCGTCGATTAGATTAGCAACGCTCATTGGTTGAGAGGTCAATATCGATAAGGATCGTTTTTTGTTCGAATCTCTAATGTGACAGAATTGAACCATTGGTAAAAAATTACTCGCCAAATTCATCCTTGTTGAATTTCTAAAGATGGTGTGCGATTCCAATCCATTCAAATCACATGTCATTTTGGATTCGTTTTGAATTTCGGGCGATGTAATTCTCATGAGTAATTCGATCGATTTGAATTCGATTTGGTTCATTTTGATTTTGAATTTAACATGTGGAGAGTCGTTACACAAGATGAAGGATTGATGAATGGATCCATTGTTGATGATTTGAGTGACGACGGAACATAATTCTCCTCTGGTCACTTTCGTAAAAGAAATGTTGGATGGGTATTGATTCGAAATGGGCGATGATTCCATCGGATTGAAAATGTAAGCGCCGCTATTTTGTTCGTATTGCTCGGACATTGTTTTGTAATAAATGTATTCTTGTGAGATTTTGATTTTGGGTGATGATGTAAATTGGTAATGTGTCCATTTGTAATTTTCAAAATATAAAGTCAAGTGTTGATTATTTATGGTAAAGTTTTCGTTTCGATCATTGTTGCTGATGGGCGGGGTAGTAGATGTAGATGGACACTTTTTCAAATCAAAAGAATCGTAACCAATGGGCGGTAACTCTCTTTTTGGTTGAATCACTAGAGATTGTAGAGATGGTACGAATTGATGATTGATTAATTCATTTTGATAAAATGTACAAATTTCTTCTTGGTCGAAAGGAAAATCATAATCGATAGGTACGTGAATTAAAGATTTGTGATTCCATGATTTATAATTCATGACGTGAATCCTTAACGAATTATCCAATGTCGATAAATTCAATTTTTGATCCATTTCGCACGATGGCGATTTGAAATAATTTGATGAGATTTTCTTCATTGATTTTAAAGTACTTTCGATTCCTTTTTGTAATTTCGAAATGTAATAATCATATACCACATATTTTTTAGAAGTACCAGTGATGCCATCATGATGGGTCACGTCGCTCACGATATTACGCAAGTATTCCAACGATGAATAATATTCGTCATCTAATGGATTCGAAATTTCATCTTGGCCCATTAATGTATAAAGTATGTTCATCTTGTGTAATTGATTTTCGGCGATTCGAATGTTTTTTTTGAGCGATGGATAACTTGAATAGTAACCGACCCACCATGCATTTTGACCATCTGCATACGGTACGAATTCTTGATCGTATGTGATTAATTGAGATTTGTCATTTTGAAGCACTTTCATGTAGTCGGTTAATGTGGAATATTTGATTCGAAAATCGGAACTGTGTTTTTCGTGAAGGCGTTCGATTACCTTTTCCAAAATGATCCAATCCGTTTCTCTTCTCTTCCATGTGAAATCACATCCCATCGGTAATAAATATCTCTTGTTTTTGTATCCTCTACTTCGTCTCATGATTACTGCTAAAAGGTCACCTGCTGCATTGTCGAGGAGGTAAGGTTCTTGGATGGTGTAGAGGTCCCATTTATCGAATAACAAGTCGACGCAGTATTGTTCGTCCATGATGTGCGTGACTGCTTTTGAGTGATCTGAAAGTTGCCACATGATTTCTAAATTCTTATCGGAACGTAATTGATCTCGCTTGTCGAATGGTACTCTCATGATGACGTGTTGTTCGAAACCCATGTCGCTGTATAATTTGGTCATGGTGCGCGTGGAACCGAATGGATCGATTCTCCACGTTGTTTTGGGTACGTAATCGATTCCAAACTCATCTCTGAGCCATTGATGACCTCTTGTCATGGTTTCAATGACGGAATGGTAAGTGTTTAATCTAGATATTAATGATGAGGAGGTTTATAAAATGTCATTACGCTTCATCGCTCATGGTCCACCCTCCAAGAGCAAATTCTGTTCTGTGCTCTTTTAATTGTGTTCTAAAAATGTTTTGTTGTTCGGCAGTTGCTTGTTTCCACCACCTCTCCATGTAAGCTCTAATCATGTGATAAAAATTAACTAATGACCACCCTTACACTTCGCTCCAAATAAATCTTCTGGTCTTGTTTGCTTCCAAAGATTCCATCACGCCCTCGATTATACCTTTTACTTCTTCATTATAGTATTCATCTGGTGTCTTTAACCAACCCACATCCTATTATTAATTTCAAACACCATTCACATGCACACTTACCCAATGACTATGTGGCACCATATAAATCTCCAAAGGTCCATCTTTGGCATGACCAAAACACAATGTTACCCATACAACAATGGCAATGAATAAATTAGAGTTCATTGTTGTAATTATAATCAATGAGAGGAAAATTCACATTGATCTTTCACTGTCATATAATGACACAATGTGAGACAAAAAAAACCAATCGAAACTGATTCTAAACAATTAACAACAACAAATCACTAATAAAAAAAAATCAAAGTTTATTATAAACTACATATTTTCACCATGAATACCGACATCTCATCATTCCATTTCAATAATCAAATCCATTCATTTCACACACTCATGTGAAAATCCATTCACACAATCATTTATTACTACTGCTGTTATTACGATACCTACCAGCATTCTTATTAATGTAATGATCGTTACTAAACGAAGAAGATAATAAACTATTAGATTGCTGTAACTTGAATTGAGATGGAACTCCACCCATCGAATGTTGCGAAAAGGAAGAAGAGGAAGAAGAAGTACCCAATAATTCCATATTGATACCACCTTGTGGACTTTGTCCATACGAATCACCATAACTACTTTCATTCTTCTTGTAACTTCCATGAGAATGTCCTCTACTATTATACTCGTGCTGTTGTTGTTGATGTAGAGGTACCTGTTGTTGTTGAATGTGATGTGGAGCTGTTGTGGTTGTTGTTGTTGTTGTTTGGTAATGCTTCAATCCCTCCTCCTCATCAAATTCGAATAAAACTGCATTATCGGGGGACATGTCTGGATTTAAAGGCGATGATTGCTTTTCGAAATTTACATCGCTTTGTATGAACAATGTTTGTTTGTTATTATTGTTGTTATGATGGTTGTTATGATGATGGTTATTGCTCTTGTGATAACTATTACTTCGATGTTGTCTATGATTGCTATACTGTTGTTGTTGTTGTTGTTGTTGTTGAGGATGTTTAGGTGGTTTAGTATTATTATAACTATTTGATTGTTGAGGCGATTGATGATGATAAGAAGCGTCGTATTGCTTAGAAGCATTACTAGTCCTTCTTTGTTTATTTCTACTGTTATTTCCACCGTTACTACCTCTTCCAACACTTGTTCCATAATAATGATCGTTCACATTAGGTGATCCAAAAGATGCATTTCCAAAACTATTTCGTTGATAGGAATTATTGATGGATGACGACGATTGTGACGATGACGAAATGTATTGTTGAGAAGAAGAAGGTGTGTTTTGGTACATGTGCGGCATCATGTTCCAATTGTGACCAAAGCTATTATTTGGCGAATTCATGTACTGTTGTTGCTGATAAGAGTGATAAGAGTGTCCTTGGATGGGTATTCCACTCGGGTGATTGGGTACGTGCTCAGGGTGTTGTTGTTGAGGTGGAGGTGCGTTGTTTGAAAAAAAAGTATTGGGAGATGGTCCCAAATGAGGTCCCACCATTCCACCAGTGAAACTACCGAAACTATTGGCGGAATTACCGATGGGACTGGCGTACATGTTATGGAATTGAGGTGGTGTAAAGTGTTGTTGGAGGTGACTAAATGATGGATTTTGTAATGCATTAGGTACGCTGTGTTGACGATGTCTACCGTACGGCGATTGCATCATCAACTGAACGGGTTGTTGTTGTTGTTGAGGGATTGTTGGTGGTATCGTGATTTGATGAGTATAATTTTGTCGATTCAAATCAGGTTCTGGTTGATAAGGTCCCGTGAAGGGTTGACCAGTGACGAATGGATGTTGTTTGGCTTGTCGAGGGGTCCATCGCTTTTGAGGATCGTATTGTAACAATCCCTTGAGTAAATCCATAAAAGCAACTCTATTCTTTTCTTCTTGAGCTCGTTGATCGGAAGGTACGCTCTTCATGCTATAATGTTTTACCAAATCATCCAATTTGATGAAATTGAAATAACGTTTCCATTCCTTTGGTTCCGTTCTGTTCTCGTTACAAAATTCAATTTCTGATTTCAAAGCATATGTGCTCATGTCCGACGTTCGATTAAAGTATTTTCGAGTTAATTTTCCAACATCCAACAAGTGATCGGGCGGCATTCCCATCATCTCTACGATTCGTGCCACTTGGTTGTATTGACTTGCTCCGGGGAATAATGGCAATCCCAAAAAAAGTTCTGCGCATATACATCCCAAGCTCCACATGTCGATGGAGGTATTGTAATCGATTCCGAAAAGGACCTCTGGGGAACGATAAAATCTGGATTGAATGTAAGAGTAGACCGTTTCTCCTTCGAGGCAAGCGCTTCCGAAATCAATCAACTTGATTAGATTTTTGGAGGACGAAAGGTTGGTGAGTAGAATGTTTTCGGGTTTCATGTCGCAGTGGATGATTCCTGCATCGGACAATACCACCAATGCGTCCAGGATCTAAATGATTGGTTACGGACGAGCATGTGAAGAGACTTACTTGGGATAGAAATACGCTAATCACGTTGGTCGTCAACCCTCTGAATCGGTTCTGTTTGATGAGCTCGAATAGATTGATGCTGAGTAGTTCCGTGACGATGCACAAATGATTTTCGTAGAAAAAGTGTCCATTCATGCGTACGATGTGATGTTTGTCCTCCGGGTCGTGTTTCATCAACTAAAATGATTGTGAGATGGTTATGAATCATGTGACTTACCAATTCTAACATTCTTGTCTCGACCTCTGCTTGCTTCAAGTAGGCTCTCTTGTTTTTTATAATTTTAACTGCAACTTGTTTGCCTCCATCTTTGGTGTCTTCGCATCTCGCTACCTGTCCGAAGGTGCCTTGGCCAAGAACGTCCTTAACGCAGTACCTATCGTTCAACATGTCGTCCACGGTGAGGATCAAGTTGCCGTCAGCATTATCTTTTCCATTTGGTTCCGTAGGCGTGGAGGGCTTGGTTAGGATTAATTTCGGAGTTGTATATTTAAAGTCGGGGCTACATAATTTGTACTGGAGCGTGATGCCAACTGTTAGAGATTTTAAAATGTTTTGACTGGCATATGTCTTCTTTTTTGAGGACTTTTCTTCTTGTGGGATGGGAGCAGTGTTGGTGACCTGAAGTGTGAGCAGGCTCTTACTACAATTTTGCTTGTTGGAGGTTGAGTCGCTTTTCTTTATATAAGGTACGAAAACACTAGACGGCGAAATGATGGGGTCATCTGAAGTATAAACTTGGTTGCTTTCTGTTGTTTGCTGTGGTTGTTGGAATAGTTCTTGCGGGTTGACGGTTCTAGCTTTTCTTCTAGAGTGCCTTCTTTTTCGGTGTTGGTGATGGTGCTCACTAGTTGATTCGTGCGGGGGTTGGGGTTGCGACGACAGGTCATCACTATTAGGGCCTGTCTGGCTCATGTAAGAATTTTATGTGAACTGATGCAATGTAATATTTAATTCGGCGCACTCGCTGCACATAAATGTGTTGTGCGTATGTGGAACAAAAGGTTTTTTAGATATTTATGACGGTTGACCATGCTACATGTTGATTGAGTACCAAAATTTGTCCTGCTTGGTATCCGCATGAACCAACCCCTTCGGAATTCATTAAGAAGTAAACCAATCACAAATTAATAGCAAACACCCTGTTTTTTAGCAATTATCGAAGTAGGGACTATATTCAAGCAATCTTCAAACAAATCACGACGTCATCACCAAACATGTTTGTTTCTTTGAATTTGATACGTAAATGGCGATATAAAATTAAAATTTGATGGAACATCAGCAATACATTCAATTTAATCTCAATAGTTGCCATAACACACAATTGTTGCTTAGATAGTAAAAAGGGGACAAACGGGAATCGAACCCGTAACCTTCCGCACCCAAAGCGGAAATCATACCACTAGACCATTATCCCGATAAAAATGCTATATGTAAATTTACAAATAAACAATTATTACTAATAATAATGCACAATTGTGAGTTGTCAAAACCGCAACGGAACTGCGCAGTCAAGAGCACAAGGATGACATAACGTATAAAATGTTTAAAATAAAAGCAAATAAATGGCTTGTAGAGCCAGAAGAGTCGTTGCCACCACAACATTTATGGAAGAGTTTTGTCAGTTTTGTGAATGAAGCTTAAGCTAGGGACTCAAATTGAAATACTGTAGTCTTCTATGTATTTTTAGTCTTATATAATAGGAAATACTTATTCAACCATCTTTAGTAAATTATTTTTAGTTCAGATGTATTTAAAGAAACTTTTTCTTAATCACGACCCACACAACAAAACACAACAAAACACAACATGAACACAACAACATCACTACCAACAACAATTCCAACAAAGGTCTTGGACGGACCAGGAGCCACAACTGTCACACAAACAACCATCACACAAACTGCTTATGCAGCGCCAGTAGAAGCAAAATCACAAGTTTTATCACAAATAATGGGTGCCTTAATGGGTCTATCCATGTTCATTGGTGGAGTTCTTCTACTAGTTGGAGCTGCAATTAGTTTGGCAGACTTTGGCTACCACTATGTAGCAAGCGGTGTTCTCTGGATCATCGCCTTCTCATTCTTTACCTTGGCATCAATCTTCTCCTTCATCGGAGGATTTGACCTTGGAAACAAGAACTCAAGAACACCATACCACTTTTTGAACATATTTGGAAGCATAGCCTTCTTCCTTGGAAGCATCCTCATGATCATTGGTGCCGCTCTGTGGTTAGCCGGAAGTGCCAGATTCGACACTTTCAACGCTGGTACTATCATCTGGATCATTGGTTCCTCATTGATCTTGACCTACTTCTTACTCCGCAACTACGGTGCCATTCTTGATGGTATTTTCTTGTACCACACATTTATGAGTAACATGAACAGCCGCACCAACGGAACCTTCCAAGTAGCACCAAAGAGTTTGATTTCCAGCTTGTATTTGAATGGTATTGCTACAGTCTTGTACACCGTTGCATCAGTTCTATTGCTATTGGGATCCATCTCATGGCACAGTTTCTTAAGAGCAGCTGAAACTAGATCTTTCCAAACCCAAGCTGGTGTCTTGTGGGTCATTGCCGGAGGTCTATACCTAATTGCTGGTTTGTTACAAATTGCAGCACGCAGATAAATATTTTTGTACAAATATTCTCTTTATAACTTGTTTTACCATTTGTTATATATTCTATAACTGTACGGTGTTTATTGATGACTGGACGAAACTTGTACTGATACCAGACCCAGATAGACTATAAGGTGCTCCACATTACTGTTCGACCATAAACATTCTGAAGGCTCAAAATGATTCAACCTTTATTTGCAGCGGCATATGGACGACCTCGAAAAGATGACATTGCAAGAGAGCAGGACCGCATAAGGTTAATGGCTTTGGAGAATGAGTTCAGAAATTTCACATTATGTCAAACTGTATTTGCGGCTCTATAAGAGAAGGACAATGGCGCCGGTAACTTGGACAGGTACTACTCTCGAAATGCCTCTGTCCCCTGCAATCGCCAGTTATTCAATGGCCAAGAGGCTGTCACCCACATGAAGGGCTTATACAACAAGAGCATGGAGCACAACATTGCTGGAAGGTCAATCGATACACAACAAAAGCAATGTGGGGATTTTGAATGGAAATATTGAGTGCGGTTACCGTGGACGTTATGGTAATCATCGGCGGTGATTTTTATTGACGGGTCTTTCTTACAACAGATTTTTATCTAAAAATGTTTATTCCCTAGTCGCAAACGAACTTCTGATCATCGTTGGCATTCGCCTTTGGGGTCTAATCATCCACGAAAGGTGGTATCGGAGTTGAGACTCCGTTGAAGTTAATGATTGAAAGATGTTGACATGTATTTACAATATAAAAGTAAGATGTGTTCAAAAACTTCATCACAGAAATTTATAAAATCCACAACATGAGGTTCTTCCTTGCCTTTTTGTTGTTGGCCACTTTGTGCCTTTGTGCCTTGAACACCGTCCAGGCAGCAAAGACAAAGACTAAGCTCACCAAACAACAAGTCCTAAACTTCCTAGACCAACAAGTTAGAAAGCCAGTACAAAATGCAGGCATAAGATTAGCACAAGAGAGACTGCACGCTCTTGAGGAAAATTTGCAACAAAGATTGGAAAGAGCCATCCAACCAGTTGGTGGTGAAGACAATGAAGAGCAACAACCCGAACAAGAAGGTGAACAACCCGAACAAGAGGGCGAGCAAGAGGAACAACCACAACCTGAAGAGGAACAGCCAGAGCAAGAGCAACCCGAACAAGAAGGTGAACAACCAGAACAAGAAGGTGAACAACCAGAACAAGAGGGAGAGCAAGAGCAACCAGAGCAAGAAGAACCTCAACAAGAAGGTGAGGGTGAGGGTGAACAACCTGAGCAAGAACAACCCGAAGGTGAAGGTGAAGGTGAACAACCAGAGGGCGAACAACCCGAAGGTGAAAGTGAAGGTCAACAAGAACAACCAGAAGGTGAAGGCGAACAACCCGAACAAGAAGGTGGTGATGCAGGTCAACAAGAACCCGAGCAAGGCGGTGATGCAGGCCAACAGGAGCCACAACAACCACAAGAAAGACCACAAAAGAAACAAAGAGGTCGTGGAAAGTCCGGCCGTCAAGGTAGACGTCAACGTGGAGGTCGCCAAAACAGAGGAAGACGCGGAAGCAGACAAAACAGACGCGGAGGCCGCCAAGGCAGACGTCAACGTGGTGGAAGAGCTGGTAGACGCCAACGTGGAGGTCGCCAAAACAGAGGAAGACGTGGTGGAAGACAAAACAGACGTGGAGGCAGACGTGGTGGAAGAGGTGGTCGCCAAAACAGAGGCAGACGTGGTGGAAGAGGTCAACGTCGTGGAGGTCGCCAAGGTAGACGTCAGCGCGGAGGTCGCCAAAACAGAGGCAGACGTGGTGGAAGACAAAACAGAGGAAGACGTGGCGGTAGACAAAACAGACGTGGGGGCAGACGTGGTGGAAGAGCTGGTCATAACAGACGCGGAGGTAGACAAAACAGACGTGGAGGTCGCCAAGGTAGACGTCAACGTGGTGGTCGCCAAAACAGACGCGGCGGTAGACAAAACAGAGGGAGACGTGGAGGCCGTCAAGGCAGACAAAACAGACGTGGAGGCAGAGGCCAACGCGGTGGAAGAGGTCAACGTCGCGGAGGTAGACAAAACAGAGGCAGACGCGGAGGTAGACAAAACAGAGGCAGACGCGGAGGTAGACAAAACAGACGTGGAGGTCGCCAAGGTAGACGTCAACGTGGAGGACGTCAAAACAGAGGCAGACGCGGTGGAAGATCCGGTCGCCAAGGTAGACGTCAACGTGGTGGTCGCCAAAACAGACGCGGCGGTAGACAAAACAGAGGCAGACGTGGAGCCAGACGTGGCGGCAGACAAAGCAGACGTGGAGGCAGAGGCCAACGCGGTGGAAGAGGTCAACGCCGTGGAGGTCGCCAAAACAGAGGCAGACGCGGTGGAAGAGGTCAACGTGGTGGTCAACGTCGTGGTGGCCGTGGAGGCAGATCTGGCCGCCAAGGAAGAGGTGGTCAACGCCGTGGAGGTCGCGGTGGTAGACAAGGCAGACGTGGAGGCCGCGGAGGTCAACGCCGTGGTGGAAGAGGTGGCAGAGCCCAACGTGGAGGTCGCCAAGGAAGAGGAGGTCAACGTCGTGGTAGCCGTGGAGGTAGAACCCAACGTGGTGGAAGACGCCAAGGTGGTAGAGCCCAAGGTGGCCTACGTCGCGGTGGAAGAGCCCAAGGCGGTAGACGCCAAGGTGGCAGATCACAAGGTGGTAGAGCCCAAGGCGGTAGAAGCCAACCTAGACGTCAAAGCTCAGGATCATCCGCTAGAAGAAGCGCCCCAAGAAGAAGATAAAGAACTGTATTCTACTTTATTGTCTTGTTGTTTTTTAACAAAAATTGTTTTAATGAATTTGACACTCGTTGATGAGATATTTGGAGTCCAACAATATGAAAAAACCAGGCATCAATAACATTAAACATTTTACATGTATTTTAACCAGATTCGCTGCTAGAATCGAACCGATTTCCTTTTTTATTAAAGCATCCCACAACGTAGTTGACCGATCATAGCTAAATATATCGACGTAAAACATTACCACACCGCACTGAGCATACTAACATATATTTATATTACGCAAACATCGGATCATGCATTATTACTAGCGGATACATTAATTGCATTACACTTTCCCTCACCTTTTGCAGCAATCACAAGACCAACAAACACTACCCACAACATTTCCAGAATACATTTGTAACAAGATCAACATCAAGCCCCCGCTATACAAAATTTATTCCAACATGGCCGCCCTGAGACATTCTGGTTCCCGTTAATCCCATTTCGTCACCCAACATTGAAAAACAATGATGCTAATGGATGTGAAATTGATTCTCCTATACATTTGCCAAAGGAAAAAACTTTGACCATCAACAGTTTTGGGGTTGGATCAGCACAATTACAAGTCATTCCCATACGTTTAAATCATTTTGTCATCATGAAGGAACGACAGCTCATCTCAAGAGATTCGTTACAAGATAGATACTTTGAACGTTTAAATGGACAAGTACAAGCAGAAGAACATTATGCGATGAATGCAACAATTTAATGATACCGCAAGAGGAGTGCGGATCGAATCATACTTTTAGACTCATTGGTGTAAATACCAACTATGAGACAACTACGACCGTCGACATTTGATTTTTTGATGTCAAAAGACAGACGTCTAGCGGAGACTAACTTGTTCTAACTGATTCAAATCTGTACGCCGCGATACCTCTTACAACAGCACTAAAACAATGCAACATCAACAACAACAACGGTAACGACTTCAAAAATGTCCCCACAGACGAACATAGATACCATCGAAGGATCAACACCATCCCACACATTACCATCATCATGCAAAACGTATTCGCTGCCGGAATCGAACCGACGACCTCTGCCGATATACATAAGTGTTAGCATCCCAGTCAACCATGTTGTGGATATGGACACCAAGAAGTACAAGGCAGTAACCGACTTTTTCGGTACTCAAGCACAGCACTTTAAGAGCTGTAAGAGCCATCAGAGGGGTATTATCACTCTTCTAACGTAGTCGTGGGACGTTAAAAAGCACGAGTCCTTCATTTACCGAAGGTAGGGGACTATAAAAAATACATACTTTCAAACGTAGTGGTGGGACGTTAAAAAGCACTAAATAGTCTTTTCATGAAGCAAGACTTTAAAGAATTCTTCATCGTAGTAGTGGGACGTTAAAAAACACTAAACCATTCTTAATGAAGCAAGACTTCATTCGTAGTAGTGGGACGTTAAAAAACACTAGAAATTTCATTTTCAAACCGACATTTTATTTCTCAACATTCTAGATGAATCGTTCCTTTTCATGTGAGTAGAGCTCCTTTCGTGGGCAACACTAGTTCCTTTTCATGTGAGTAGCTCCTTTCGTGGGCAACACTAGTTCCTTTTCATGTGAGTAGCTCCTTTCGTGGGCACGTCGCACGGCTTACGCCACGCTCCTATTGAAAAGCACTATGGACAACATATGTAATATAATCTGCCTCGCTGGTTGCATGGCCTAATATCAGAACTTGATCGAACTTTGGATTCATATACTTTAATGTATTTAGAATAAATTAAACCAAAGATCATTATGATCAATGGGGTCTATATTATGGGCCATTTAAGTGTCCTTTCATTTGTGAATCACTTTTTAAAAAATAGGATTATCTACTCTTCCTATCAAACAGAAATGGTAACCCATTCATGTAACAGAATCATTGTTTATTTGTCTGTTGCTACATTTGAAGCTGTCATGAAAGTTTTTCATGGCTACGTATTGTATCTTTCGTGGGTACGTATTGTTCCTTTCGGGCATGTATTGTTCCTTTCGTGGGAACGTATTGTTCCTTTCGTGGGCACGTATTGTTCCTTTCGTGGGCACGTCGTTCGGCTAAAGCCTCACTCCTTCACAAACAGAAATAGATTGGGAAATCAATCAATTTATTCAATCAATTTTGATATTTACTTTTGTAAACCACTCCACAATCCTCAGCATCACAAGGGGTAGTATATACCTTTTGCAAACACGCAACCATCGCATCTTTACACGAGGTACTCATAAATCCTTGTTGGCGAATCTGTCCAAGCAAACCTTTGAGTTGTTGACGGATCTCACTCACTCGAATGGACCCACATACCGTACCACTAAGACAATTTAAATCGCTCTCGGTCACGTAGCCTCGACCATATGCTTGAAGTACTGCTTCAATCGCTTGAGCCACAATCGTATCCTTCATGTAGATTTGATGATTCGCAAAATCTAAGCGATAGGCCAGAAAGTTCAACTCTTGGCAGGGTTGCCCACTTGTGATGAATGTATCCACTCGTGATGAATGTACCCACTCGTGATGAACGTGTGTCCATTCGTGATAAATGTACCCACTCGTGATGAATGTGTGCCCACTTGTGATGAATGTATCCACTCGTGATGAATGTACCCACTCGTGATGAACGTGTGTCCATTCGTGATAAATGTACCCACTTGTGATAAAATGTACCCACTTATGATAAAATAAAAAGAACACTTTGATGGCCAAATATGACCCCAACAATCTTTCAATCATTGGACGAATTTATTACTCTATAATTGTACAAGTAGTGCTCTTGAACATTTGTGTCCAAAGTAGAGTTTCAATGTTGCCGATAGAAGTTGAGAAGTCTCGTACCCCACTCTATATAGCAAAGTACTCCAATACTTGACCGGCCATTGGTTCAGTTAATCACGTGGATTGTAAGTTCAGTTAATCACGTGAATTGTTGGTTCGGTTAATCACGAAACCTGTTTGTTCGGTTAATATCTTTAACAGTCGATGGTCGATGTCGGCGTAGCGGACAGCTACCTGAGTGCAGGGCCTGTCCCTGCTATCAAATGGGTTCGGTTTATATAATAAAACCTAAATTACTTATTAGTAATTATGTAATGTTCAGAAATGATAGTGTTTTTTAACGTCCCACTACTACGATGAAGAATTCTTTAAAGTCTTGCTTCATGAAAAGACTGTTTAGTGCTTTTTAACGTCCCACCACTACGTTTGAAAGTATGTATTTTTATAGTCCCCTACCTTCGGTAACCGAAATAGTTTCAAGGACTCGTGCTTTTTAACGTCCCACGACTACGTTAGAAGAATGGTAATACCCTTCTAATTGCCCTTACAGCTCTTTAAAGTGCTGTGCTTGAGTACCGAAAATGTCGGTTACTGTCTTGTACTTCTTGGTGTCCATATCCACAACGTAGTTGACTGATCATAAAGCAGCTATCTATTATTAGATTTTGAGTCACCAACTGATATAAGCGAACATTATATCATATATAATTAGTTAACGTCCAAGTTATTATTGATTAGCAAATTGTTACATACATCATGGAGATGTGCAATTTTCATAATATGGTATAATGTATAATTGATACGATGTAACCTAAGGACCGACTGATGGCCTTCGTAAAAGTGGGATATACATCAGCAATTCCCCTCATTGTATCAGGCAATGTCCAATTGGAGAACATTAAACTCTTTAGTCGTGTAATACATTTCTACGCGGCATAGCTGTACTGATGTTCTTAACTACATTTATTTTACTACATAATATGTTTATCATTTAATGGCATCCAGTTTGTATACCTAACAGTCATATTGCATCTTGAGTGGAGGTTAGCTATCATTTCAACCACATGGATCGCATGCTACCATAGTCTGATTTAACTACGCAGTATGAATCTAGAGACTCCAGTAAAAGAAGTATTGAATCCCCTTTATAGCTTTTACTAGTACCACAATCTAGCTGTGAGAAGGTTAGCATGTAAATGACGGTGGAGACATTATTCCTATGGTTTATGATCTTAATCCCGACGATATTGATGGTTTTCTGCCATCGGCAGTAAATAAGTTGAACAATGATCCAAAAGCCAAAATAGCGAAATCTTTGCTACACAGGAGAACAATATCGATTACGGCATTTAAACCAGTGCGCAACGAAAAGGAAGAAATTGCCAAAGGAGAGCATAATGGATTGCCATATATTGTCAAAATATCCAGACTAATAGATTCCCAAGCATAATTGTCCTCTTGAAAATGACAAAAATCGACGGTCAAGATAGATTCATCGTTAAAGGAGCAGACAAAATCATCAAATCGCTGCTCAAATTGTGGTTACCGTCGATAGACAGGCCAATCGCGCCTCCAACTCGCAACCAGGAGATGGTAGCTAAATACCGAGGTCAGGATACACAACTTCATCAACAAACAAGAAAGCGCAACACTCTTGAGCTGGCATGTAATATCCATTTATTTATTTATGCACAAAAACTTATGTCCGGCTTCCTTCCAATCATGCATTTGGCACACAGATCCACAGTACCTAGCTTTACACTTTTTGCACCTTAATTTCGAGTTTGGTGTTGCACAAAAAGAGCATATATCCTGCTCAATTTTTGGTGAGAAAATCAAGGTCGCCGGATCATCTACGCGTATTTGTGGTACTCCATCATTTGGTAGTCTCATGTATGGAGAAATGATACTAAATTTGAATCCCTTCACAAACATTCCTTTTGGATTCTGTTCGTTTAGGTTATAAATCGATAGTTTATGCACATCACCCTTTTTATCTTCAACTATCAACTTTAGAGATTCAAACTTTGTGCAAATTTCATCAATATTGGTTAACTCGATGATGTTCTGTTCGTAAATCTTGTCTATAGTTGGATCCATATCTGCAAAGAATATTTCCTTGAGGCCAATCATGTTCTTGAACTCTTGTTTTAGTTTTGGAATGACCGTGGTCATCATGGATTTACCACGCTGAAATTGGCTTGAATATTCAACCTCACTGATTAACTTTCTGTGGGCGTGTAAAATTCTATTACGCCACACATCTTCAATCTTTTTCTGAACAGTAGATCCTGTTGCTGGAGGAGAGCTTAATGGTTTTAAAGGCGATTGGTTATCGCTCGTTTTGATGATTGCATCCAGTAGAAACCTCTCCTGTTGGCACTTGGAAACAAAGCACGGTAACTGAACCTTCTCTGCATTGATACCCAATTGATAATAATGCTTCATCTCTTGTGATATTTTAAAACCCTTAAAAGAAGAGTTATTCAATAGAGATTGCATATTTACTTTATCCATTGGTTTGCATTGCTTCAAAAACATGTTTTCAGCAATCTTATAATAGGAAACAGGTGCATGACGATCATCCTTCTCAGCACATGCTAAAAAAGCTTTGTATGCTTCGATGCTCTTATCAGATTGATTGAGATTATATAATGCTTTTGCCTTTAGATGTATACAAGAAATGGATAGTCGATCAGGAGTTTTTGTTGATGAAATGACATGTTCAAAATCACGAACGGCTGCATCGTGACCTTGCAGATTATTGGATTTGTTTATGCATCCTCTAATCATATAAAACCACAAACAATCTTTGTGTTGCTTTATACTTTTAGTAGCATAAGAAAGAAGAGCCTGTGTTGGTTCCATATTCAAAATAATCCAGCAAGTGCGCGCACGCTTATCTTGATCCAACGCCTTTTCATTCGTAGGATCAATCGCTAATTCTTTGTTTGTATAG
Source organism: Acrasis kona (assembly GCA_026419775.2). Taxonomy (NCBI): domain Eukaryota; phylum Heterolobosea; class Eutetramitea; order Acrasida; family Acrasidae; genus Acrasis; species Acrasis kona. The sequence continues at coordinate 40,427 of JAOPGA020001301.1, read as the reverse complement.
TTGAGAACATTCGTCACAATAGGAATAGCTCTAGATTTTTCAGCACCAAAACCAATTAGACCCTCCAAGTGAATTGCTTCTGAATAATGGTGCACAAATTTCAAATGATTCTCCAAAGTATTTTCTTGATCAAATAACATACTAGCGAGTAGTACCTCATGAATGGCTTGAAGGATTACTTTAGCGGTGACAGAACCTCTTTCGGCATACTCAGCATGAGATTGGATATCATATAATAAATCAGGAGTGGAATGTTCGAATGTTTGTGGCATCATCAAGTGTTCTAACTTGACTATTAAATCTTTAATGTCTCCAACGTCTTCCAAAGGCACAATTTTTGAAATGAGTTGGCTTTGATCCAAATGAACATGACCAGCTTCAATGAGCCTTTGGTTCCACATTTTGGCGTCTTTTATTTCATATAATTTGCAGCAAATAGCAACCATGTTATATGCTCCGAGCGGATCGCCATATTGATAAGCAAGCTTAAAGTATTGTTTTGCTTTATCGTTGTTCACTGGGACATGATCTCCGAGCATGTACAAACGACCCAGGTTATTCGCGGATTGTCCATTACCGTTCTTGATCGCCTTTTCGTACCAAGGAATTGCCGCTTGTGGATTTCTACAAATTACATTGTAGTGGTTTCCAATGGCGTATTGAGCTTCTACTACTCCAGCAGTCTTGACACCAAATTTGCTGAATTGATTTTTAATGGAACAAGCAGCTGCCTTCTCATACCATTTGAGTCCTTCACGTATGTTACTCTCCCTTCCTCTACCGTTGTATAGACACTGTCCATAATTAAACATTGCTTCTGGTTGTCCCTTGTTGGCAGCCTGTTCATACAAGTCTGCTGCTTTTACTTGATCTCTTTTGATTGGTTTGTTCATAATGTCCCTACCGTCTCGATAGGAGTGGGCCTCCCATACAGTAGATAATAAAGGATCCATCTTCTTCAACATGTCAAGCATGTGAGAGCCCATACCCTGAAGATTGGACATTGGAACGTTGTACTGCTCTGAATGATCATCTAGAATATCATGCATGTTTTTGGCTTGTACGGGTGTTGTGTCTCTACGAAACATTTTCAAACGAAGTTGGTACAAAGATTCGGTCGACTCCTCCGAGTTATTATCCATTATACACAACTCTTCTGCTTGTAGAATTGCGTTCTCGAGGTCATCAACAGCATCATAGACTTCGGCTAGTAGTGAATATGGTTTGGACCAAAGAGGAAGATACTTTTTTGCTGATTCGGCATCACTTATGGCTTGTTTTTTGTGATATTCAACGTTTTGCTTTTGATAAGATTAAATGTTGGTGAGCAGATGGACTTACTTTGGAGCGAACAAGGCGAAGATGAACACTGCATCTAATAAGGTAGATGTTTGCGAGGTGTTCTTCCGGAAGTCTGGGTAAATGAGTAGCCTCGGTGAGAACATCAATTGCTTTGAGTGGGTTCTTGTTCAGCACTTTTGTCGCTCTCTCTTCAATGTCTTTGGCTGCTTGTATGATTTGAGGATCAGATGCAGTTACTTCAATTCCGCATCCCAAATTCCCCGCAATCGTGACCAAATCAGAATGATAATTGGTGAATGTTTGGGTGTCTACAGATTGTTTTGAATTGTGCATCATTGAGTTTCGTAACTCCCTTAACTTGCTCATGTCTTTGGTTTTGTATTTGTAATAGTTCATAATCTTCACCATCAAGCTCAAATCCCAATCCTCAACAACTCCCTTCAAATGTTATAGACTTGATATCTGTTGCTTACCTTATTAATAACTATTTCTTGGAATCCCTCTATTCCAGAGGTTGAGGCCTTCAGCAGTTTTAGTAGGATATTACCGTGCTTTCCGTTCTCCCAACTTTTCTTTTGTTTATTGGCCCAAAGCTCCTTGAACTTTGAATGCAGAAATCTATTCACCCTGGAAAGCATACTAAGAAGCTGTTGGTAGTTCTTCTCATCCTCCCTCTGTTGCATGGACATGTTAAAAATGTTTGATTTCTTCCATGAAATTTTATTTGGTATACGATAATGCGGGGCGGTAACCAAATCAAATTTTAAATTCTTCCATTACAATCCCCACAAAGACTACTATAGTAGATGACTTTATTTGGGTAGATATATTTAAGAATAAAAATTTAACAATCAACTAAACAAACATGGCGGTGACGTTACTATTCTCAACACTTCAACTAAAGAAACAGTTTTAATTTTCTAACATCATCCTTCCTATGCGATAGTTCTATATACATGCCGAAATCATTACGGCGATTTACCCAACTTCTTCGATCTTTATTTATACAAATACAATCAAACGGCATGACTCACTTCAACATGTTGGCTTTAGCGCGAATCACATTTCTCTTCTCCCTCCTTTGATCGAAAGTATTTCGCGAACAATTATCACATCTCTGGAGACACTGTTCAAAGAATCAGAATTACTTGGACTGATAAAATGTATTGATGTTGTGTTTTTGTATCCATGCTTCTACATTAGCAGTGTGATGTGTATGTCCTTCATGCTCTGTGTCTTTTATGTATGTCTAATTTCCTTGTAGTCCGTTGCACATGTTAGTGAATATGCATTTCTTGATACATGGCCTGATATAACTTCGACATTTTTTCCACGACATGGCTACTTTCTCCTCCTTGCAATGCACGAAATCCGCTTCAAACGAAAGCCCAAAACATGTTCACGAATTCGACACATTTGTGAAGTGGATATATACGAATGTCAAAGGCTTGTTGAACACGATCACAGATCCAACGGTGTGTTTCTTTAGAGAAGTGATCGGTTAATAGAAATCGACCATTCTAACTCCGCTTTGAATACAATAATGGTAAACCAATGCGAATTGGTCGAAGACTATGACCAACCAATGATATTAGGCTGGTCAAATCTATATCTCCGCGTCTCATAAATTGAAATAGGTATTTCCACACATTTTGTTCAATATTCCTTCAAAATGAAACTGTTAGCTGTATTAGCAATCATCGGTGTGTGCTGTGCAACACTTTATGAAGTATGCCTTGAGGATCGCGTTTTCTACTCAAGCAGGACAAACAGCGTTGATGGTAGAACTGGTGAAAGAAAGATTGAAGATTTATCTGTTTTTGTTGATGAGAAGAGTGGAGTCCAAAAGATCTTATGGGGCGGTGTTTCAAGGCCTAAATTAACCACTTTGCTCCAAAAAACAGACGATGGATACCTTGTTTATGACTTTGATGGAAGTACATGCACCTGCCAGATCAACAGCACAGTTACTTTCCTAAGAGGTTGCGTACAAGGCAATAACAGAACTGTTGGTGATCCTTACACCATCAGCTCAAAATCTGCTCATACTGAAGGAGGTATTGTATACAGGGACGAATTATCCGTGTTCTACACACCCGTTGCCGCACCAACTCCAACTCTAGCTCTTTCTGCCAGAGAAACATCTACATCAGTACCAGAACCAGTAAGTAGAGAGTTTGGTGCCATTAGAAACAGCATTTCAAGAGAAGTACAAATAGACGTCCAAACAAAGAAAGTTTTATTCTTTGGTAACCAGACTGTCTACTACAATGTAATTCGTCCTATCGAAGATGGAGAGTTACAGAAGATCTTGCTACTTCCAACATACTGCCCAGACTCCATCACTTGTGTTTAAATTAACGCTAATAAAAGCACGATTGAAATTAATGTTTGAAAATTATCCCTCCGCATAAGGTAATTCTCGAGTATAAATTCTGGGAATAATTTATTAATGAAATTCATTAATGAAATCGGCGATTTTAGTTGGTATCCAGCCACCAGGGCTCTTTCATGTGGTGAGATGTCGCAACATTCAGATGGTCAACTGAATGAAGTTCAACATCATTAATTCACAGAATGAGTTGTTGCAGCGTGAAGAATGTTGCCATAACAATAGTTTCATGTATTATTTTCTCAACGTTACTTATCGCTGTAGATGTTTTTTATTTATCGAAATTGAGCTGTAAACAAATACATCCCTCACAGTACAACATACCCTCACGACTAATTAGTACGCATCCATCGAATTTTGACATTATCGGCAAAGATTTTACACTACAATCAAAAAACCACTATGCTGTCGAGTGTAAAACACCTGCTTCCACCTTTAACTACTACGATTTCGAGGGGGTGATCAACTCGAAAACAAACAAAAAAGAAGGCCCTGGCTCGACACAAACAGACTCTATTGAATTTGATGTTTGGTACTCTAACGATGTACCTAATGGCAACGGATGGATCAAGTACAAGGCCACAGCTTTTGAAGAAGAAGGCGAGATTATCGGTGGTAGCTGGAAGGATGGAAAGTTGGAGTGTAAAAAATGTGACTTGTTCATGTACCTTGATCCTAATCATCAGAGTCACATGATCTATACAGGTTCAACAAAAAATAACTTTATACAAGGCCAAGGAACTTTGAAGATGGTCACAAAATCAAATGACGGAACGATTTTCCCATTTACTTTACAGGGTCTACATTTTAACAAGGGAAATTCAATAAACGTAAACAAATCACATAATGTCACTATAACATTATCTTTTGAAAACAATTCTACGAGGACATATAAAATTATAAAAATGAATAATTTGTGGAGTGGTCTTATGGATCGCTTCCGGGGTGAAAAATGTGAAGTTGTTTATTTGGACCCAAATGGCAAAGAGAATAAGTGGGATTGCGATGATGCCATGGTGGACCGGATGGATGAGAATTATCGCATCAGAGGTGTCCTTGTAAATTTGGTTCGCTTTGAGCTGTACTGGAGCACAAAGGCAATGAGGAGAATTCCAAACTATAACATTGATTTTGATATTAACAAGGCTGTTGTAGATGAATTATAAAAAGTGTTCAATATTACCTGTCTATCTTTTACTTCTGTTTGAAAAACTAAAAGTGCAACAATAAACTAACAACCAAACATTGCATAACATTAAATTTATTTATCAAGTACACTCCGTAACACGTCCGGTCTATCACTGAAAATAATATCAGTCTTCGCTCCTAGAGCATAATTAACTACATCAGTGCGGTCAAGAGCAGGTCCAAACAGAGCAATTTTTTTATGTAAAGAATGGAATGCATCAAACAAATCATAATTTATAATTGTCTTGTATGATTCGTCATCTGGCAAATAAAAGCCAAGAATTTCATGGCGAATTTGCAATTTATTTAATGTTCCCGCCTGGTAGTTTGCCACTATGTTTCTCATGGTGGCATAGTCGGCGGCTAAGGGTATGCTGTTTTTAATTGATAGTAGCTTTGAGTTAATCTCTTCGAGGACAGCACCAAAAATAACTCGCTTTGATAGATTTCGAGATTCAATCTCAAGCATAGCAGGTTCTATTGCGTCGATATCTTTAAAGTCAAAAAAAAATAAGAGATCATTTTTAGAGTCGAACTCATCGAGTACGTCTCTCAGCGTGGGAATCGTATGTCCTTTTCCTCGCATCGGAAAAGTGATCCCATCTGGTGTAAAGTTGTAGGCAGCGTCAACGGTTTTAATCTTCTCAAGCACCAGATTTTTAATATTTGTGTCATTTCCAGAATTTCCAATCCTAACCGTGGGATCATGATGGAGTATTATGTGCCCATCTTTCGAAAGATATAGATCAATCTCTAAAATCTGCGTCCCACAATCATGAACGCTCTTTCTATAACTGTACATAGTGTTCTCTGGTCCAAATAAATGATGTCGTCCACCCCGATGTGAAGCGTGGGCAGGGAAGGATAAAAGCTCCAATGCATTCATACTTTCAGACGCAATTACAATATATTTTACAAAAAGGTTTAAAATGTGAGGCTTGTTGTTAATTAGAAATATCTCTTTTTATGTCTAAAAGACATAAGAGAAGCAACCAATAATACTGTATTCTCAAATCCGAAAAACATGATCTCAAGATTGATCTTCATCCAATTGATTGCCATCTGTGCTATTCTATTCCTCTCAGGTGAGACGGAGGCGAGGATATGGACCTGCATTCGAAAACTGGGGTAAAGATACAAGAGTTTCATTCGAAAACTTTGGTATTATAACCAAGCAAGAGGTGCATTTGAGAACGCAGGAAGAACAATTGGAAACACATTCCAGCGACAGGGATTTGCATTACAAAAACATATAATATAGCTTAATAAATATTGCAAAATAGATTATTCAATATTGATCATCTTGTGTATGAGTATTATTAACACGTCTCTTTATTGATCTTAGTACAAGTAATGATATTTATTTGAAGGCACTCCGCTGCAAGCAGCGGCTTCTACCGTCTATAACACTTTTATTTAGATCAGATCCACCAATCACTAATATTCAAGATTCTAATAATCAAGGTCACTCACTGACTCATCTTTGGGATTGAATCTCGATAGGACCATGAAGATTACGCTCCCAAAAGACTGATGCTGCATCGGTAGTTTGTCTTCTCTGTGTGATGCCTAGGGTATGTATTGCTTTGAGATGAACAAGTGCATCATTAATGTCAATAAAAATTCTTATGAAAAACTTTTTAGTTTGATTAAGCGTATGTCGGCAGATTTTCTGTACAGATACATAAAGTTTACTATTACTTCCAGCTTCAGCATCAACTTGATGATCAATTTTCATCAATTTTTAATTCAATGGAACGATTTTCAATTTATGTCCGTTGGTTGAGATTCACGTTTACAGAAAATTTTCCAAAGGAGATACTGGTTTGGTTTGGGCATTATGCTATCGTTTGTTGAAACTCTAAGTGATCGACGTTATTGAAACCGGGAATTGGAACTTTGCTATTACCGAAAAGAACACCTCTTTGCTGAGTCGCTCCCTTATCTAGTGCAATGGAAAAGAAATGTTATTAGGTCACAGACCCACACTTATTTTTAAACTCTTGGAAAATACCTTTTGTAATCAGATGTAGCCATACATGGGTTACTTCTTAGTCTATATTTGAAGAACAGTTCTATTTGTGGAATCAATAAAAATAGAATACTCAACTAACGACAGCCAGTCGAAAGATCACGTACACTACTCGAATAACTTCACTCCCCTATGACGAATCATCAACCCGAATCATGGACCCGTGACATGGCAGAATTGCTAAATCATATGAACACACTAAAGAACACAAACCCAATCATCAGCGTCGAAAATTCACTCGAAGAAGAAATAAATCCAAACTACTGCATGTATCAACAAACAAGTCAAGAACAGCCCTGGCACGCAGGCTTTTCGTTCAACAAGAAACAAGATTCAAAGAGTACGGAGAATGTCCTAGGTCCACAAATCATTTATCAAGAAGAAGAACATCATCATCACTCTCCATATGGCTCCTACAAGATGCAGGTCACATCATCAAATAATCATCATCATCATCATGCCGCCTCTAACTCTAACCTCGAACAATTCATTCAACAACCAACCATACACATTCAAAACTCATCCACACCAGACCCAGATGAACTCGAGTACTCGAACGAAGCGTTCGACATTGATCCATTCGATTCGTTTTTGAACGACTTTGTGAACCAAGACAGTTGTTCTCTATTCGAAGATACATTATTCAACATGCCATCCATCATCAACCATCCAGACCAACAACATTTAACCGTAGAAGAACCCACGCATAATAGACGCAACTCGTTCGGTAACATTGAAGATAGTTTGAGCATTCCAGAAATACCACACGAACAGGAACGAGCAAAGAGTCCAAAAAGAACCAGAAGAAAATCATTCGGTGACCTAGAGGGCCTGGAGAATGAATTAGAAGGAATCAAGAGATGTAGGTTCGACCAACAGTTTCAACAAGTCATTGCCAACAAGAGCCAACAAGATACTTCGTCGGCACCCACTACGGCGCGGAGAGGACACTCTTTGGACGAAAATGCAATACATCAATCAAGTCTCGAAAATACATCATCATCGAATACATCATCAGGAACACATGGATTTGAAATTAGGTATCAACCAGTTTTAATGTTGGATAACGTTCCTGTCCAAGTCCTTGACCAGAGGCAACTTGCTCCATCTTTGATGATTACAACGAGCATGGGAGATAATAATAGGTTATCGCCTCATATGGGAAATTACATGCAAGTATCTCCACAATCTCCGAACATGTATTCGTGTTCTCCGGTATCTCCATCTACTGATGATGCTTATGGGATGATTAGTAACTTGATGTTGAATTGTGATTTTCAATCGAGGAATGGGTCGGTTAGTCCATCTGGAAGAAAGATGGTGCCGGTCAAGAGAAGAAACAACAAACCTAGTCCAGCCGATAAATACTTGTCTCAATTTGTCATGAAGCAAAGATGATTTAATGTGCTAATCAACGTGTAAAATAAAAATTTTTAATTGTGTTACTTTTGTTGTTGCTGGTTGATCTCTCTGTGTTGTGTTGTTTCTTGTTGGAATGTATTAACGTATCGTTCATCTTTAGGATACAGGAGACATGAGTGATTTCTGTTGCTTGATCATGTATAGTGTCACTTTGTTTTTTGATGCGGTGTATTTGTTTGAAAAATGTTGTTGGTGGGAATTATCGAGGTCTATATCGGATGGTTCCATAAGAGCGACACCTTTTTTGTTAGGAGGTCTTTATTAATAGCATCACGTAGTTCCATGTTCTATATTTTTACAAAGAACATCAGTTACAACAGAATTGTTTGGAGATACTCACCTGTACTACTCAAATGCATTCCACAGAGCGCACAATGAAAAGAGGGTTTTGTTAGGCTTATTGATGTCATACTACCCAAATGCACTCCACAGAACATCATAAAGCAATACCCAATCTACTGGTTCAGGATAGCGTATATTAACAAGCATCAAAAGATTATGCGCCATTCAATGACGTCAAGACATTATATACGAGTTAGTATTTGTACTAAGCAACTCGTGAGAAATAGTGTGAATACATCACGTACGTTCAAAATTTGTTTTCAATAAAAACCAAAAACTTTTATATCTTAGACTTCTTAGTAGGTCTCTCAATTGAACATTCATACACTTGCTCCAACCTCTTTTCAGAAAAGATAGAAGTTTTTTTACAAAGAATGTTGCCAGTTGACGTGTTGACTGTCGTCATAGAGTTTTGTGACAACACAATTTTATTGACGAAAATCTCGTTGCTCTCAAAATATTGGAACGCAACATCCCGCAGACTAATGGTGAGCAAAACAAAAGATGATTTGGTAAAGGACTCGTTGTACGTCAGCACAGTAGGAGATGATATAAACCCTCTACAACATATGAAAAACTCATCGACCCTATTGAATAATGTACATGATGCAATAGACGTCGTACTACCCTCCTTAATAATTTCATCTGAAGATCAGTTTATTGACGAACTGTACACTATAATAGAGTCCCTTTTAATTATAGACGTTTGCAAAACGTATAATAAAAATGTTGTCAATGAACTTTCAAAGCTAAACAGAATAGAGGGTTTTGATTCGGTAGAACTCCGAAGAATTATAAGAATACTTTTTGATGTCTTTTCCATCACTAAATTATGTAGAAGAAGATTCTCAGCAATCTGTCAATCCAACCAACTGTTTCTTAATCAAGTCTTCCATCATTTGGAGAGAGCAGGAAGGGTGATTTCGAAACGAAGTACTTTGATCCAATGCTTTTTGGTGTCATCTATCGATGGATCCACTCTTAAATGTCGGAAACAAAAAACACTTTTACAAAATACACTCAGCGAGTTGAAGTTGGAAAGAAATGCAAAAGTAAACTTTACACTAATAGAAGGAGTAACTTTGAACACCGCCTTGTATCTTAGACCAAACTAGATGATGTAAATAGTGTTGGCTTATCTGTATTTATAAAAACTCGTTTGTACATGTTATTTTTCTTGATCTTTAATGGATGTGATTTAACCTTATCGTTTATAATTGTATTTGATATATACATCACTGTCTTCTCTGACCTGAACATGTAGTATGGTTGTGGATACAGTTGAAAATTTCGTTAACAAAAAGTATTTTACGTTTAATGTTTGTCATACGGGGAGATAATGTGCTGATGCCACAGCACATTAATCATTAACTCAACACAGAAACAGAATCGGCATAAGTTTTGAAGAAGAAACAAAGAACAATTTATTAAATATACATTCAAGACATTAACAATATAAAGGTTAAAGTAATGGTTGGGAGCGCTCTTTACGTAGTGCACGTAAGAGGTCAGCCGGCAATGTTGCTTGAGCCCGAATATTGACAATTTCTACAAGTCGGAATGGTATTCCAATCCGTAATTTATTTATTTATTTATACAAATGGGACATAGGCCAATTTATAGTGACTGGTCGCGCTCGGAGCGACTTACACCAGTTTCACTTTGCCCTTTAGTTTTCCAAGGGGTTAAAGTGATCTCGACCGATGGTGATAGCTCGAGTGTGAGTTTGTCGTTCATTTTTATTTCTTCCTTCTCCTTAGACGTTAAACCCATTATATTTACGAAGCCGAACCTTCCCCCTGTAGCTTTGTTGTTGGCGAAATGCATTTCAGCTGTGACGTTGCTGTTGTAGCGGATTGAGAGGGCGATATTAATGTCTGTGATTGCGCCTTCTACTACTTGGATTTTTATATAATTTGGGAAGAAATTTATTCCTCTGTCTAGACCGGCGAGTGCTGATGCGGGCGAAGCCCTTGAGAAAAGTGTCTTGTTGCTTGCGAATCAATGTACTTGTTGTGGATTCGATCTAAGGCAGTCTCTAGTATTGCTTCAATTGAATCTCCACAATATGCACATGGTAACCTGCGAATTGCATAATAGTAATAATAAGGGATTTGCTTCCCGTTAAAAAGCATATCGGAATACCCCCTATTATAATTCTCAGGCAAATCTGCTTTTGAATGTCTCGTTCTAACAAAGTTATCAAACAGAGGGATGTCTATACCTCTTGAACTATAATACAATAATACTTGTGTGAAAGGGCTGACGTCGTCAACTTTTCTGAAATAATCATTATACTCGACACTAATCTGTCGCCAGCTTGATTCACTAACAAGCGTTTGAGCTTGATTATTACATCGAATGACAAGTTGTTCAGTCAGACTCAAATTGTTACAAGCAGGCAATTTTGAAATATTACAGTACACTTTATGAAGATTAAGATAGAAATCAGTTATGCTGCTTTCGTTTCTCATCTTGTTACCAAGATAACAACGTAGTTGTCAAGATAACAACGTGGTTGTCAACTGCGATAGTTGACAGAAAATTGTCTAATAAACGAATTTAATTTACTGACCACTGAATGATAAACTTGGCATTTTGTAATCTACTACTTTTCAATTTCGTGACTGGTTAACTGAAAAAAAGTTCTGTCGTTGACAATGCGAGCAGCACTATGTGTATTTTTGTTGATTTCAGTGGTGGTGTGCACAGACAACTACATTATCAAGACTATAACTAATGATGTAATGGGAGCAATATCGTTCTTGAACAAAAACAACCACAATGCAATAGTGAAGGGGAACTTTAATTTTGGTCTCAAGTCAGGACTATTTGGATTTGTAGCACAAATGGATGAGGTTGCTGCTGATGAGTTGAGCAGACAAGATGGCGTTGTAGAAGTAATTAGATCCGAGAAGATACATGTATTCGCCGACGACTTTGTGCCAAACAAGATTAGCCTGGCCTCTCGCTCTGTTCAAAACAATGCTACTTACAATCTTGACCTACTTGATGGAGTATTGGATGGTAAATATAACTACGTGTCAGGAGGAGCGGGAGTAAATGTATACGTCATGGATAGTGGTATTAAAGACAGCCACCCTGAGTTCGAAGGTAGAGTAAAGTGGGGCTACTCGGCGGCAGGTAAAACAGATGATTTCGGACACGGAACACATGTGGCAGGTATCATCGGATCCAAAACATATGGAGTGGCAAAAAACGTAACATTAATAGCAGTCAGAGTCAGCGATACTAAGGGTTCAATTGAAACAGCAAATTTATATTTAGCTTTCGACTATGTCCTCAACGAGCACAAAAAGAGCGGTAAACATGGCGTTATTAACATTTCCTTTGGAGGCATTGGAGACAGTTTCAAAACATTTGCAAAAATCTTTGAAACTTTGGTAGATTCGGGAGTTGCCATTGCAGCTTCAGCTGGTAACGACTTCAAAGATGCTTGTCTACACGGACCTGGTGGTAATATGAAGGGTTTGTTGAGTGTTTCCTCAGTTGGTGGTTCACTAAAGATGGCTTATGATTCCAACTATGGAAAGTGTGTAAATATTTTATCTCCTGGAGAAGCAATTTTGTCCACTTGTATCAGCCCTCCTGCATGCTATCATAGAGGTACTTCCATGGCTACTCCTCATGTGACTGGAGTACTTGCACAGGCCCTCTCTTTGCGAAAGTTCAATAGTACCCAAGAAGTGTATGATTTTGTTTTAAAAAGTGCTCAAGTTGGTATCATCAAGGGTGACCTACAGAACACGCCAAACGTATTTTTGAACACACCAAAGTAAACACAAAGAATGCGTAAAGTGTAAGAATTGTACAATATAGATCATTTACTTGATAACTATATCTCCGTTATAGTCTAGGTGGTTAGGATGAGCGGCTTTCACCCGCTAGACCCGGGTTCGAGTCCCGGTAACGGAGTTTTTTTACCATGCATTTTTTTCGCAGGTGGGTTGTATCGTTTGGATAATGCAGTTTTGAATGTGCTTGTTAGTCTCCTCTACAAAGTTCATTATCTTTTATGAACTGATGGGAGGAACATACCATTGTTATGACGAGGCATTTGGCTACCTTAAAAGCAAGTTTCGCCACATGTCTCCACATGGCTTCAACAATGCTGAAGTCATTTCAAGTTCAATATTTAAAAGTTTTTAATGTTCCATTCCTACCCTCAACTAAGGAAATCTTTCAAAGCCAAACGTTATACTGGTCAAGACGCTGTAGACATTGATTTAAGTAAATACGAAATGATAAAGGTGAAATGTACAAGAAATGAAATTTTAAATGGAACTAAATCTAATGTATTACATTCAAACAGACGATGACCATGAATCGGTGTTTATTTCAATAAAGAGTGTTGATGCAGAGCACGTCAATGTTAAGACACAAACTAGCGCGGTAGTATCACTGCATAGTCCGAAGAGTACAGAACACTACTCTTCAAATTTGCTAGGACACAAAAATCTTTACTTTGTTTAAATAGAAGATGATCAGGAACGTGAATATAATATTGTCATTAGCGAAAAGGAGCTAGCACCTACTGATCCTCCAAGTTTGTTAACTCCAGGTGCCATTGCAGACATAGTGATCGTATCCGTACTAGGTGGCCTACTGCTAATTTTGATCGTTGTTGGTGTGTTCTACTACAATAGGAAAACAAACTATAGAACATTCGAATAAAACTGCCAGTTATTGCTAGAAATCAGCATAACAATACTTCTATAGAGAAGAATTCAATAATTTAACTACATTTCCTTATTCTGTCTGTAAATACGAAAAACTTATTAAGGATCTATAATCAGAGATTTTAAATAAATTAAACTGCAGGCTTAGATCAGTTGGTTAGATCGCTGTCTTCACACGGCAGAGGTCACGAGTTCGAGTCTCGTAGTCTGTATTCATTTTTATAAGTTGAAGATGTTGTTTTTTACAGGCTTCTGCTAACTTTAGATTTTAGAATTTCCAAGTGAAATGTGAAGTCCATCAATTCTATGAAGAGAAACTCTGTGTAGCTGTGTAGCAATCACCCTAATTCAGCTATATTAGGAGTTGTATATTCTATTCTCCTCCGAATTGGTTGTGGCATACGTGTATCATTCTTTCGGATACATAGTTAGTGAGATTTATTCTATGTCAAAAAATTACCTATGCAGTAAAAAATAATAATCCCATAAAACTCCAAACATGCAGCGACAATGACAACAGCTGAAATTAGGTGTAACACACAAACGAGTATCATGATTTTGAATATTATTGTAAGGAACAACTACTTCATTAAAGATTTGTAAATATTAAATTATAACATTTCAAACGAACCTGCTTGGTCTAACTGACGTGCACTCATCTTCGCATGTATAGTTTTACAAGAGAAGTTGGTAATAAGATTAAAAATAATAATAGATTTAAATGGATAAATATCTAAAAATATAATAATAGAAATGAAACAAACAGGAATCATAGCGACATTGGTTTCCACCATTAATACCTTGATGATAAGAATACTGAACTTTCTATCTCCCCCAAGGCGCATTAGTTTTGGAACAGGAAGGGTGATTGACCAAAAAGATTTAAAATTTAACATAAATGATCTGATCGATCAGGTTTATAAAATCTACACTGCTAAAAGCTCTAAAGAACAGCACCCAATAGTGGACAAGCTATTTGTACAAGAACCAACATTTGAGGACCCAATGTTCAGGGTGGTAACAATCAAAGACTTTAAAGCCCAATTCGCATCCCTTCCAGTTATATTTGAGAGAGTCAACATCAGTCCCGCAAAGCACATTGTATTTGTAGACAAGGATGACAACATTAGAGTTGAGGTTGAGAACAAGCAAGTTTATTATTCCCGCCTCACAAAGAACTCTGTTGAGTTGAATGCCATCACATCCCTTCATATTGACAGATCCTCAGGGAAGATTATTAAGCTTCAAGATGTGTGGAAGGAGAGGGGTAAGGATATTATCCACCTGTTTGGGATATACACATACATCAAACAGCCTCTAGGTAAATTTGTAAGTGTTCTGTTGAGATTATCAGGCATTCAATAAATTGAATATTTTTCACTATTTGTTACAAAATTAATTTTAGAAGCAACCCCGATATCGCCCTTCACATATAAACACTTTGACCCTATGATGCTGATAATGATTTGGTAATGACAACGTGATACAATAAGATAATTTATTTAATTGATAATTGTTTGTCCTCATTGTCAAATCTTTTACCATTCGTCTCAACAGGAACTGCAAATGTAAAAGCAGCCCCAACTATACAAAGTACCGCGTACACTACAAGGGAAACCCACGGCTTTATGGATACTTGTCCAACTGCAACAAAAGAAGTGATGATTCCTGCTATACGACTTGTTGAAGAACACACGCCCATTCCTGTGGACCGAACCACTGTAGGGAAAACTTCAGAAGTAAATACGTATGTTGTTGAAAAAGCACCCATTACACACATTCTAGCTCCAACTGCAAACACAGTTAACAACCATGTGCCAGTTGGTATGCACAACAAGAATAAAAATATGCCGCAAAACAAAAACAAGAATCCTTGTGTCTTTTTTCTGCCAGCGCTGTTAATCATGAAAATTGCAACAATAACACCAGGCAGCTCGGCAGCGCTTGTAATAAATGATTCAATATATCCTGATAAGCTTGTTCCAGTTTTGAAAAATTGAGGTGTCATCACAACAACACCATAGTAACAAAATGAGTTTACAAACCAAATACCCATCAGCAACAAAGTTACCACGACATACTTTCTGCTATACAATATCTTGACACTTTGCCAAGGATTTATTTTATTTGATATTTCCTGCAGATTTTGGCTATCAGTAACAACGGAACCTGCCATTGGCTTCTTTTGATTCCACCTTATCATTCTTTCCAACACCTGCTCGCATTCCTCGTACCTCCCCTGGACGTGCAGGAACATTGGACTCTCAGGCAAGAACGGTATGAACAATAAAACAACAAACATCTGTTCAATGTTAGTAAATAATTAAGTTTGCACAATTTGAGCATACAGGTATTGACGAGATGGCCAATAAGAGCCGCCAAGAAGAAATCTCTTGAGAACCAAAACAAATGACTTGATGTGGCAAAAGAGCCCAAGCAAGACCACTTTGAACAACAACGCCAAGAACCCAAAAGAATTCAATGTAAAGTAGAAAATTTACCCCGAAGCTTAACGGACAAGAATTCAGACAACAGGGAGAATGGTATATCTATGAGAACATGAGGAATTTGTATGTTGTGAGAAACATACGTGAGCCGGCTGCACCCACACCGGTAAATCCGCGGAGGATCATGAACATGATCCAATTAGTGGAAAAAGCAGAAGACAGACCGAAAATGCCAGTAAAAATAGAAAATGCAACAACACCCATCCTTCTTCCGAATCTATCGCTAAACTGTCCCCATATCATTGCACCAAAAAACATTCCAATAAAAACTGCGGAACTAATTATGGGTTCTTGAAAGTCTTTGCTCAACTTCCATTCTTTTGTTAATACTGGCACAACAAAACTAAAAGGTGAATCTAAAGTGAATCGAAAGCATTTAAACTTACGAAATTAACATTATCTAAATATGAGTTTATTATTATACCACTGCTGTGTCCTTACCTCCATTGAATCGGCCATCCAAGCAATGCCGGTAGCTAATAGAAGAAACATTTGAAACCGCCCAACACCTGCATGCTCTATCGCTTCGTTCATTGTATATTGTTTGGCACCGCTTTTATTAATGGTTCCGTATCCATCTATAGTTTCGATACTTAATGTCACACGATCTTCCATCACTCTGATCTTCAATTTCTTTTAAGTTGACCATGTGGACGTCAAAAGATAATTATAAATTGTTGTTTTTAACATCACCATCAAAAGCGAAAGCGTGAACAGGAAGAATTATTGAAGATACAAAAAAACACAGGTATTTTGGATACAATGTTATTATTATTTTATTTATAATATATTGTCTCTAAGCATTCTTCTCATGGACCAAGTGTTTCTTCCACCGCTCTCATCACCACTCACCTTCCAACTATTAATTGAGGTTAATGTGCAACATAAAAAGAAGGCTTACGTCCAGTAGAACCATCCAGCGTGACCATTGTTCAAAGCACCAACATATGCTCTTGCAAACTCTCTCAATCTGTTGTCATCATAAAACTTTGCGGCAGTGGTCAAACTCCACTCTCCGTCAACCAAATAGTTTCCTTGCCAGTTCTTAAAGTCGTTAGTTAACTCTCCACGAGCGACGGCAAGGATTTGATCTTCATTTAGTGATTCATATCCCCAGTACAAGTACTTGTGCCTAAAAGAATTATTAACGAAACAATGTCGATTAATTACCATTCGTGCCAGACATTTCTGAAGCCTTCAGAGGCTTTCATGAATGAGGCCCAATCTTGAGACCAAGGTCTTTGTTCGCTCAAGAAAGGCATGTGTGAGAGGATGCAATCGCTGTGTTTACGAACACGGTTGTATGTGTCAGTGTAGAACTTTCTCATGATGTTTTGATCGGTGGATCCTCCGGGCTCGTTTAACATTCCAACACCCAAGAAGGCTTCGTCGTCCTTGTAGCGTTCTGTCAAGAATGCAATCACGTCGATTGTGTTGGCAACATTTTCTGGATATTGGGACCAATACTCCTTGCCAGAATCTGCAGGGGCGCTGTGGTCGTTTCCGTTTTGGGAACCCTTTGCAGCATGGAGACTGACCATAACTGCAATGTTGTGCTTTTTAGCCCAATCTCTTACGAGAACATCCAAATAGTTGATGGCGCCAGGAGTGAATAACTTCCAGTCTTGTCCACCTGTTTTATCCTCGGTAATCCAGTATCCGACTGGTACACGGACCTTTAATGGCATTAGATGTAAAGCAAAGAAAAAAACTTACTGAGTTCAATCCTCTTTGACTAATTTCAGCAATATCTTGCTCAGTGATCCAGTTTTGTCTGTGTTGTCTAATAAGACCGTCTTGGGCGTGACCTCTGAGCTTCATCATTTGATGCTCTCCTCTATTGGCAACATCTTCGGGCACATCACGCCATGCAGGCGAGTCCCAAGTCATCCAGTGCTCTAATACAAGCCATCCTCCCAGATTGACACCACGGCATTTCACATCACCTCTTCTAATCGCATATTGGACGTGTTCACATAATGCGAGGGCCGTCAAGAACGTTAACACAAGTATTAATTTCATTTTGATAGCTATCAAAAATCAAATCATTATTTATTGGCCGACAGCGCCGTCGGCTTTTTTAAAGGCCAGGGGTAAATTACTAGCGGGCTAATCAGGTTCACATGCCGTTAAAGAAGTATTCGTTCAGAAAACTAAACTTAAAATAAGTTGTGATTCGTTGAAAAAATGTGTCAAAACCCAATCAACCATGGTGATACTATTAAAATTTTTATACATTCTAAACGTTTACAGTTTTTTGTTCAAATGTTGAAGCCTTGTGAGAGTTTTAGTGCCCAATCCGCCTACTCCATTTGTAAACTGCGAGTCAGGTTCTTGTTCATCATAGTATTCTTTTAATTTTGGTTTGGACGACAATGTTCTTTCGTTTGTTGTTCCAGCTACGCTTATTGATATTTTATGGTCATTCTTCTCTTCACTTTTAGGTAGGTAATGGTGAGCTGTCGGGTTAGTATTTCCTAGCTCAGATCTGACTCCTTGTACTTTCACGTTTGGTCTAACCTCGTGTCTAACATAACTCATTGGAGTGAAAGTAAAACCAGCACCTCCCGAACTTTCAAATTGAGGGAACGAGTGTGTACCTTCGTCCTTGTTGCGGTTTATGAGATGTCCTTTGTCATCAACTAGAAATTTTGGTGGAGCGGGCTCTTCTCTTGGTTCTTCTTTGTTGAAGGGCTTGTATACTTTGAAGTTGGACATTTTGCAAAATTGTAAGTAATCTGTAGATAAGGTTTGTAACGCAACCGTTTAAGAATATTTTTAAATGACGTTAAAAATGGTTTTACATTGCAGATTTCAGAACTTATCGTAATTTTATCTCTAAAATGATTCTCCAGCTCTTTGTAATCACAAAGAAGTTCTTGACGAGTTCTCAATATTGTTGTGACCATCACAATCAAGAAGATCTTTAATCTAATAATCTGTCTTCTTACCCAAGGAAATTATTCTACAAATATGACTCAAACAGAACCTTGCGTTAATGTAATAGCACCAGGGCTAATATTCATCAAACATGCACTATCAAAGGAACTACAGCTATGGTTGAGTAAGTATGCAGTTGATGCAGGCAACAGACCTGATAATGGATTTTGGGTAGAGACAAGTGATCCAGAGGGCAAGGCAATCAAAGTACTTAATAGTGATATTGGAAGAGGAAGAATTTATGACGACATCTCAAAATTTCCTGACAGTGGAGAAGTAGAGGGCTTGTGTCAGAATTTAGTTTCCACTGCACGCAAGCATGATTCACACTTGCCTAAAATGAATCCAACACATTTGCTACTTTTGTATTACGCTACTCATGAAGGTATGGAGTGGCATGTTGACAATGATATAAATGATGGAAAAAACGATCACCCCATTGTATCCATCACCATCGGAAATGCTTGCGACTTTGGATACAAATTGATAGGGAAGGAGGCACAAACTTTGAGATTGGAATCTGGTGATGTTCTAATTTGGGGTGGTGTGAATCGAATGCTTCTACATTGCGTTGAGAAGGTGTACCAAAATACATGTCCTGATTTTTTGCAAAGCATTTTTGAGAATGCACGACTTAATTTCACCTACAGAGATGCACCGGATGCTCGAGGTAGGGAACACCAATTCAAATACAATTTCAGCGGATTCAATGTCGAGAAATAAAGTTGAAAATTACAATAACTATTATTAGATTTTTATTATTACAATGTTTTCTAGATGTGTGTGAAACCCCTACTCTGCAAATCTAACTTCAAGATTTGATGGTCGGTAAACAACTGGATCTGAATAACCTCTATCCCTATTGCATGTGGAGTTGTTTATGACCTTCATCATGGCTGGACTTGAGGATTGTTTTCTGAGACCATGTGGATTATGCGTTTGTTGAGGTTGGACATTCCAATTGTTTACGTTAAGGATTTTTGAGCTTGACAAAATTGGTAAGGTGTTTTTCCTTCTGATTCCCGTTTCTATCCGTAATTCATCCTGAGATACGTTACTTGTGCTTACATACTCCATGTTTTGGTTTGAAAAGGTTGGTGAAGGTTGACTTTTAGACTTCTTCCTACATGGGCTGGAGGTGGGACTGTTCAGGTATTCAAAATTTTGGTTTTCGCAGACTGGCGATCCTTGATGTCTCGGACTATGCGTTATACTTCTTGGTACTGATGTATTAATGTATGTTATTTTCGGTGAATTGTTTGGGTCGTTCAAAAAGTCCAAATTTCGACTTGCAATGGTCGGTGAGTGCTTATGATCCGTAATGTTTCTTGGGCTTGAGGTGGCACTATTGACGTATTCAAGACTTGGGACTTGGGCGAAAGTTGGTGATTGTTGGCAAATTGGAGTGGTTTTTGGACTAGACATGGCTAATGGTTTTGACTCTTTGCGGATATTTTTTGACGTATGGGCTTGTATTAGCTCGAGTTCTTCATGTAACACTCTGTTTGCTTCTACTAATTCACTACTCTTAATCTGAAGCTCTTCGTGTCTTCTTAGCAACCTCTCTAATATCATAACAATCTCACATAGGAACGAATCGGCTGTCTTTGTACTGTAGCATGACATAAGTGTATGGATCAGTTCGTATTCTTTACACCCGTCGACAACTGAAAGGGAATTTAACTTGCTCATTAGGTTCTTGGCCTTGTTCATCGACTTCATAGACATTGTCTTGTGTTTGTTGCTTGCCCTATTATGAGGCGTTTCATCAATATTTTCCTTTTATGACAACCTTTACAAATATGTTCATTTTACTACCACCATTTTCGCTCTGAGTTAAAATAATATACAAACTTATACCTCTAGATCCCGAAGTATTTTTGTAATGAATATTCATTCCATATTTGAGCATTTTTGATGTCGCAAACAGATTTAACCTTCTTAATGGTTGGAACATTCAACGTTCATGGCCAAATGATTTTGATATAGATAATGGCTTCAACGGATGTATTATGACGTCAAGAAATAAAATATTCTTTTGTCATATGTGCTACTGAACGGACTGGATTGTCAAAATCGATAATGGAATAATATATAACATATTTTGGTCAACTTTGAAAGACAACCTGGTAAAAAGAATGTCCAAAGCGACCAACCTTCTAAAAAATATCATCAGTACTAATAAAGTTGTGGTCTTCTCCAAAACATATTGCCCGTAAGTCTCCTTTTGTGACAGTAACTAATTCCGAAGACACTGCACCGCAAGCAAAGATCTATTCAAAAAAATATATCCATCGTTCAAGGCGGTAGAATTAGATCAAGAGAAAGATGGAGATGAAATTCATCAAGAGCTAAAAAACACCACACAACACAGGACCGTACCAAACATTTGGGTCAATCAGAAATTTATTGGTGGAAATGACACCATACAGCAGCTTTATAAAAATGGTGAATTAAAAAAGATGTTAGAATAATTTTGGAACAAAGATTTCAATAATAAATAATTCGTTTAAAGTATAGTAAGCTCAGCAGTTCCTTTGTGTTCTGAATATAATTCCAATAATTTTTCCTTATAAATGTTGTGATATTTTTCAATGTCTGCGTCTGTGGGTTCTTTGATCTTAGGTACAGGGATAGGTTTTCCAACCACCGTTGTCAAAGGCACACGACGAGGTAAAAGTCCGTAATCATAAAGGAATATTCCTCTTCCATAAAACATTGGAAGCGCGAAGCTTGTGATGGACTTTAGGTTTTCTTGAATACGTCTTAACAAACTTCCATCTGGATTCACTGCTTGTGAATATAACTCATTCTCTCCAAATCCATAGATTGGTACAAGGCTTGCACCAGTTTGAAGAGCAATCTTAACAAACCCCTTTCTTTTGCTCAAAATGATTGACTCTGGACCTGGCCTTGCATATAAACTCTCCTCTGCACCACCTACCATGACCGCTACCGCCCTGTTTTTGTTTAGATTCGTACGAATGGTGTCAGCTGATGAGTCGATAAGTCCGAGAGCCTTGATTAGCTCGCGATAGAAGGGTATTACGAATTGAACAGCGAGAGTTACAAATCTTACTTCTACACCAGGGCATTGGTCTTCTAAAGTTCCTTCTGTTTCGTTGAAAATGTTTGACCATGCGGACATGCCAATAATACCATGAGGATGCATAATCATGAAGTATGGTTTTCCGGGCTGTAGCTTTTCTTTCACAATGAGTTTTGATGGGAAATAGTCTCTAAAATGTGCAAAAAGTGGCAAACTTTTGAACCACTTTGACCTCTTGTTTCCGTGTACACTAGCTCTTCTGTCGTAGATATAAATGTAGCCCAAATAGGTGCCGTAAATCCACCACAATAGCGGGTTGAATATGAATGCTAGATTAATCCATATTAAAAACAAAGGAAGCATGCATACGAATAACACTGCTGCTGTCTGTTTTCTTCTGCTGAAAGGTATGTTCAATGGTGCCACTCTAATCATGTTGTGTTTTACAAGTATTGTTGTCAGACATGGACGTGGTTTACTCGCTCTAAAAATGCTCTAGGGAAATTGGAAATTAACAGGAGAAATATCAAGGAGGGTTGTGGAATAGATAAGCACAAACCAACCTTACAATGTCCTACAAGCCAACATACCAACTAGATTAAGAGCATTCTTTATAATCAGACCTCGCTCTCCTAGTTTTGCTTGGAGTGTTCTGTTTAGTGATGTAAGAACTCTTTTAGCAGTATTCCTCCCGTGTTGTTGAGGTTATCTATTCCTATGTTCATGTATACTAGTTCTAACAGGTGGGGCTACTGAAGTTATGGTTCTTCAGCAAGTCATAATTAATTTCCCTTTTTTCTTCAGGAAGAGAATTGATGCTGCGGACAGAAATTGGCCGACAACTCCGTTCCCGCAAGCAACGTATTAGAATATGTAGTTTTTGATAATACTTGGTCATTTCCCTGAATGCACAAACGTCGATCATGAACTATGCCGTTGCCTCCAAAAATTATATCAAAAACGGTGCTAGACTATGCAATTTGCATAGTGGAGATTTAACAAAATCTAAACTTCTCACTCGCCCAGCACATCTTCAATATATAACATTGATTGTTCTTGATCGCTAGCTCAGATTCTTATTTTATCTGTGTTGCATTGAAGATGTGTGCTGGGTAAATCAAGAGTGATGCCATAAAGTCGAACTAGTCATTGATAAGTGCTGGTCCGTTGTAATGAGAAAGCTTGATTGACCAAGCTTACAATTACTTTTCAAAAATGTCCACCACACAAAACATCAAGGGGTGGTTAAGTACCAGATTTGCAAATGAAAGTGACGCGAACGCACTTTATATTATAGTAAACAAAGCATACAGAGAACCTGGAGGTTGGACAGGTGAAAACCATTTGATTAAAGGAAGCAGAATAACACATAAAAGTTTGAACGAACTAATAAAGGAAGATCCTAAAAAATCAAGGCTAATTGTTTGCGAGAAGGCAAGTGATTATGATGCAGCTGATAAGGTAATTGTTGGATGTGTCGTCGTTAAGTGGAGAAATGAAGAGGAGGGAGAAATTGGAATGTTGAGTGTTAACCCAGAGGTCCAAAGCAGGGGCATTGGGTCAACATTAATGATCAAAGCATTTGAAGTGTTGAAGAATGATTTCAAGTTCAAGAGAGCCGTAGTAACTGTGATACATTTGAGAAGTGAACTAATAGCATGGTACAAGAAAATCGGTTTTGTTGAAAATGGAGAGGTGGAGCCTTTTCCTGAGGTAACAGAAAACAACGACAATGGAACTCCCATTGTGGACAATGTTTACTTTATTGTACTAAAAAAAGAATTATGAATCTGAGTGGTTACGTTTCAAAATCTGCCGGTCTCTACAACATCTAACAGATATATTAATGTAATAAATAAAAACAAGAGCTTGACTTTATATTATATAATTTTGAATTAAACATGTAAAAAACCTCGTTAATTATTAATATAAATTTTATACACGGCGATATGATCGAGTTTTTTACGATATTGGTCTAAGATGGACGACTCAAGTTCGTCTCCGAAAGGGCGTGGGTTCAAATCCCACTGTCGTCAGTTTTGATATTTATCATGACATGCCTGGGTTGTTTTTTCAGAATATTATTATCAGTTGACCGATACAAAAATAATTAATGGCATTACAACGTATTTTCCTCTGATATTGATTACGCGGAGACTTGGCGCGCTAACAAATTACCACCGATATAATATTAATTACATTTTTATTTTTTTCCAAATATGCCTTTTAATTCCCGTATCATATTTTTAATGTCATCATATACTTGTTGGCTACTAGGTGTCATTACTGACGGTTTCAACGCCATTAAAGCTGCGTCCAACGTCAAGTCAACATCACTGGCATTCATGTTGTGTATGCAACTTTGTAGGTGCAACAAGAAAGCAACACACTCGCCCACTTTACCACGAATCTGTCTTGTATTCTGAACCAGATTTGTTACATTAACAATGTTTACTGCATTTGTACTACCGGTAGATGTAATCAGTTGATTACTGTTTGAAGGCCCTGAACCATTATTAGCGTTCGGGGAACTCAAAATAGCAGAACTCCCACCGATCAAAGATCTTTTTTGATCCATGTGTTGCCCTATTTCTGAAGATATAGCATTCACCACGTCATTAGCGGTGCTTTGATTATTATTAAATACATCGGATGTGGTCTCGTTCTGACCTATGCGTGACGATGGCTCCAGCAAGTGTGAATAGGGTTGAGCAAGATTCGTGCTATTTATAGAACTTGAAGGGTTGTGATGGAAAACTTGTGATTGGAAACGTCTCAACTTGAATAGAGACTGGTCAAGCGAAACATTATTATTTTTTAATTGTAACAGCAATTGGACATAATCACGAGAAAAATACAAAGAAGAAGGGTCGGAAGAAGCTTCCGGCGCAGACGCAGATTCTATTAAAGTTCTAGCGGTATCGTTCATACAGCGAAAGGAATGTACCAATTGTTGCTTCTGCCGTAAATGATAAATGTATGCAGCCAAATCAACAGCAATGTCACTTGTGCTAATGGTTCTTTGGGGCGTGGAGATGTGAATTTGTGGGGTTCCCGGAGTGCGATTAGGAGTTGAATAGGAGTTCCGTACCGGTGTTTGGAATTGATGTTGTATGGGTGATGTTGGTGCGAAGGATGTAACGTGGATTTTCCCAAGAGACATGACGTAAATGTCGCTGATTTGATAAATGTTTTTGTCATCGTACATTTCGTCATACTTGACTCCATATGAATCATGTGCCACGGACTGTATTGTCCCCGTATAAAATTGATTTTCATTGTACACTAGTGCCTTGTCGTTGACTTGTAGACGTTTCGGGTTAATGTTTAATAGTTCAGCTCTAACCGCGTTCCGATAAGCATATAATTTGTTGCGTTCTGAAGCTAAAAAATTCGAAGAAAGACGACGAGGTTTTCCAAACTTTTTTGTCAACTGTTTCCGAAGTTCAGGAATGTCACTCTTTTTTATTTTCGAAACCTGTCAATTGTTAAATAAAGTCAAGACTGCAATACTTACGTCAAACGTTTGAAGTTCATTCACGCAAGCCAAGAATTCATTATCCTCAAAGAAAATGTAATCAATCGTTGGATAGAACCATTCGCTCATACAAAACAATCTTGCCTTCGTCGTCAATAGACGGGATAATTGTAGGGACATGTTTTGGACTGCTTCTAGTTCAAAAGGACTGCAGGAATCGTTCAATGTTTGTACTAATTTTGTTCTCAGGTTTCCATCTATCACTGTCAGTCATGAAAAATATTTCACTCACGTGTTCCCTTCCGCGCTAATTTAGGCGGTAATCCTGATTTCTTCGAAGGGGTGGCACTTGGTTGATCTTGTGTGGATGCAAGTTGAATTTGAAGTAATGCCTCATTTGGAAGGGAGGCGAGTACGCTAAAAATGTAACGGTTATATTTTATGGTCAACCAACTTACACTTCTTGTTTGCGTTTCGAAATGTATCGAGCCGGTGTGGAAGGACTTTTGTTTTTGGTATTACGTTGTGTGTCCGAATAATCTATTGAAGAAGAACTTTTTGAACGTTTAATTTTTGAATCCTGATTATTTGTTTCGTCGTCTTCGTCGTCAAATAATCTTTTCCTTGATGTTACAGACTTCCGACCCGATCTTGTTCTTGGTGGGGACGTAGTTTTCTTTTGATTAGTCTAAACCGGTTAAAAAATAATAATGGGTGACTAACCTTATTTTTTGTTGGTGTGGAATGGATGGAATTCAAAAGTTCGGCGTCATGATGTCTTTGTAGAAACAGTTGGTCTCTGTCATCACGGTCTTCATCTGATAGTAAAAAGGACTCGTGGAGTTTGAATAATGTGATTATACTGGTGTCGGTCCTACCAACATCATTTGCCACAACTTTCCATGAAACTGTCCCAGTATTTTTATCGTAGTTCTTATCAAAACTTTCAATGAAACGTTTTAGTTCTTCATCCTTCCACGCTGGTTCGTTCGATGTTTCTTGCGCTTGTATTTCATCAGGTGAATAGTGGTGCTTAGGGGTTTTTCTTCTGTTACTGCGGCGTGGTGTGTGCTTGTCACCACCATTCTGGTCGCCATCACTCATTGCATCAGTGCCAGAGTCAGACATTAGAAACAAAGGCCGGAATGTTGATTTCCCGCCAACTGAAACAACAATTTTTGAAATTTATTGCGGTTGGTGTCGGTACTACTTGATGAACAACATGACAATACAAGAGCACGAACTGGTTTGTTTTAAAAAAGGATGAGCATGGATAATATTGGTATAGAACGAAGCAGGGTAATTAAGCCAGCGTAAGACAGAATGTAGAATTATTAATGTCAAGATGGAAGGTTGCAGATATAATGGTGGAGTCACCTTCTGTACATATTTCAGCACTTCGATAGATTGGATGTGGTTAGAGTCAAAGTTGAAACTTTTGATAATTTGGGGATTCTAAGGTAATACCCATTCAACAACGTGGTAACAGAAGTAAACATCTTAAATACCAACTATCGATGGGGATAGAATTTGTATTGAAGCACGAGGTGAGGTCACACACCAAGCATGTGCCCGATTTGATCAAAAGCCATATATGAGCACTCTGCAAACTTTTCCCCTTTATGTAACATAATCTACTGGACATGATTAAATAAATGTAAACATGTGAATTAATTTATTTGTGGTTTTATAAATTACATCATTTCCAAATACATCTTAATACGACCAAGACGTTCATTATCATAAACAACACAAGAAGTATTTTTTCTTCCTCAAATCAAATTTACTTTCAACTCACCAGATCAACCTTAATGCGGAATGTCATTAAAATATTTACAACAAATTCGATTTCAATGATGATAAGCTTTTGGATCACAATCTTATTAGTAGTCATTGCACTCTTAACTGGCGTTACAGCGGCTGTAGGTATCGCCGTTTATTTTCAACCAAAATTTATTGTAGATACATTGTCCCATCTATTTCCCGAAGTGTTATTTCGAACAAACACAACAAAAAAGATTGTGGCGATTACTTTTGATGACGGACCAGATTCGGATACCACACCACAAATATTGGATGAACTCGCCAAATACAACTCAAAAGCAACTTTCTTCTTAGTTGGAAGTGAGATTTTGAAAGAAAACAACTCCCGACTACTAGACCGAATGAGATCAGAGGGTCATGAATTAGGAAATCATACAATGTATGACCGAGCTACTAGTAACCTACTTTTTCTTCTCATTTTAACCTTTACAAGTAAAATTGTCCAAGGATGAGTTTACAGAAGAGTTAAAATCGGTGGATCGGTTGATTTATCCAGAAGGAGATGTGACTCAAGAATGTAAGCTTTTCAGACCAGGCTGTGGCTACTTTACAAATTCAATGGTAACAATTGCAAAGCAACTCGGTTACAGAACAGTATTAGGAGACATTTATCCCCATGATCCAATCGTCAAAAATCACAAAATTAATTCATGGTACGTAATTAATAGAACACATCCTGGAGGCATTGTGATTCTTCATGACAAAAGGAAACATACCATACCAGCTCTTCAAACAATTCTGCCTGCTTTAAAACAAAAAGGATACGAGATTGTGACTGTTTCAGAACTGTTATCGAACCAACAGTGAATAAACTGAGTACTCTGTTATAAACAATAAAAAGGATCAGCTAAATATAAACCATCTTACAATGTTTGTTAATTCTTTTCGATGTTATCGGGCTAACTAAAAGAATCGTGTCCCTAAATCAAAATGTAGTTTCGATCTATTTTTGGCCTTATCAAACCGATATTATGTTTGTGCGAATTCAATGAAGGCAGAAGCGGATTATATAAGAAGAGCAAGTATACCGTCGCAACCGCATTTATTTAGCAAAAAGACAAGAAAAGCATTCAGTAAAGTTTTTGTGAATTCTTTATTGATAACAGTTGCAATTATTTGCGTCATGGCCACCAACATTTCGTTATATCTGGGAGCACAATATAATTCGCTTAATAGATTCTATAATTTGGAGATGGGCTTATTTAATCATGATGGAGAGTTCTATGGAAACTATGTTTATGATGCTGTACTCAAGTCCGGCACTTTTGATTGGAAAACATTCGACTCGTCCTCAAATGTGAATCCGAGCGAATTTTTAGACAATTATTGGGGATGGGCCGCAGTCATCATTCCAGCAAATTTCACAACAAAGCTGCGGGAAAGCCTTGAGACAGGAGTACCGTATAGAGACAACTCCATCATACTAATGTATGACCAAGGTAGAAACCTTTTTGGTTCCAGGGGGGCTATTGCTTTGAATGGCACATTACAGCAAATTAACAGACAACTTACAATAAACTTGTTAACTAACGGTACCGCGGTAATCGGTACCTCTAATCCATTGTCCATATATAATCCAATGTTATTGTCCTCTGTTGTAATTCATCCCATTTTCACTTTTGGCGAAAACGTTTCTGCATCTCTCATTATTTTCTTAACTGCAACCATAGCACTCATGGCCGTCAGTAATCAACTCAGAGTATATAATTCATTGATGGGAAAAGTTAATCCTCACGAATTAATTATTACGAGAGTGCTTCACGGTTACTTTGTAGCGGCATTGATTGCAGTTTCAATATGTATCGTCGCGATATTGTTCGGCACCCACATTCAATCTGGATTTGGTATGTTGTTCCTCTTATTCTGGTTAGTCATGATGTGTTTCCAATCAATCATGTCCTTCATGAGTGGTTTGTTTGGTCCATACATTACATTAGTTTTTCCTGCCTTTACAACAATAAACCTCGCTGGATCTGGAGGGCCAGTGCCTTTATCTCTTTCACCAGGCTTCTTTCATTATGGCATTGTGTTGCCACTGTATCACTCTGTAGCAGCTAGTCGCGCCATTGTGTTTGGTAGTGGCAAGGTATTTGTTGGTGGTCATATTGCAGTCCTGTGTGGTTACGTTACTGCATTCACTTTTCTTGCAACAGGTCTGTTTTACTTCAACCTCTGGCGTGCTATGCGTCGTGCCAGAAAGGGGAAGAAAATTAGCGAAGAAAGAGTGATGAAGGCGAAACTTCATGATGATAGTGATGCTAATTACGAAGCTGTTCAGGCTCATAAAGGTATTATTGAATATCATCGTGGTATGAAAAGTGTCGGTGAGCTAAAACAAGTAACCAGATCAACATACTCCTCATTCATTGCAAATGCTGTAGATGAAGCAGTAGATAGGCACCATCAAGAGAATTGTGACAAGCCTACCCAAGGACCGATCAAAACGATTGTAAAAGTAAAAAAAGGAAGGCATCAAGTCAAAAACATACATATCAAGGTCAAAACCAAACATGGTGCTGGAAAGGACAAAGAGACACGCGAATCACTAGTTGTTGTACCAAAAAGTTCAAAAAAAAGTTCTGAAACCAAACCTCTATCACCGCATGTGGCTGCGATTGAAGGTGGGACTTGAGACATAAATAATAAATGTAGGACTCACAGAAAGGAATAAATAATTGTAATAAATAAATTTATTTTTAGATCAGAATTCGAATCATGTGTACACCAGATTCTTATAACATGCAAACAACTCCTCTCCATTTAATATATCTCTAAGCGCAACCAAAACAATTGATTTTATTAAACCACATTTGTTGGCTCTTAAATACATTGTCTGTGTGGAGTAGTGCACATTGGGTATAAATTGTAACAAGTCGTCGGGCCACTCATCTCTATCGAACTCATATTCAAAGTACATTACATTTGCTTCCTGGGTCTGATTTTTGTGATTCTCATGTGAAGAGTTAATGTAGTGACCTATCGCATATGGGTTCAGTACCGAGTTGTTACAAAAATCTTGATGAGATGTTTGGTGACGAAATTGAAGCCAACTATCATCACATAATTCAACGTGCTTAGATTCACGAGTGTCATAGTATCTTTCTCTTGTCTTGCATGATTTGTAGATTATCTTAGACATGTACCGGTCGTTACCATCAATCAAAAATCCATCTTTCCTCTGGAGAATGAATTTATTTCCTATAGAGGGCAAAAAAGTGGGTTCGTAATTAGCATACACTGTACCGGAATATATGGAAACCACACTGCCTTTTGGTATAAATGTATCGCAACGGCTGAAAACGCCAAAACCAGCACCCTCAATTGACGATTTTGATTTATAACAATAAAATCCAACGTCAGATATCAAGTCCTGGGTTTTGTATTTTTTGTTACTTTTCATGTGAGATAAAATGTTGAACATTCCTGTGAGTTGTTTGGTGATTTCTTCATTGGTTAGGGTTTTTTCGAACGACATGCGAGATACATTACTATCAGTTGCGTAGCGCCTTGCCTTGTCATTTTATATTGTGGCTCATGATGTCAACTTACAATTGGTGCAAGCTTGTTCACAAACATGTTTCTGCTTTTACAATCAAAACATATTGGTGTTAGAAGGAGTCAATTCAACAGTGATGTAAAAGTTTTTATATGAACAGTTCATGTAATACAAGAGAAATCATTTAAGGTTTAATTTATGTTAAAATTCCAGAAAAATTACTCATCATTCTCACTAACTACTTTTGCTGATGAGAATTTTATCCTGACAGGAATTTTGATTGCACTATAATCTCTGTTTTCGCTTTCCTTCATATCCTCGTCATCTAGATCTTCATCCTCCTCCTCTTCGGGAACTGTAACATCATTGTTTTCATCTTTTGCTACGCTTTTCTTTTGTGTTCGCTTTACAGTTGGTTTTTTTGTTTGCTTTTTAACCTTCTTACGGGATTTTTTTCCTTCCTCTACATAATCTTCGTCCTCGTTATCAGAATCAGATTCATCACCATCTTTATCGTCTACATCAAACGTTTCATCCTGTTCATCGATATCCTCTGTTTCGAAAACCTGATCTGACACGTCTTCGTCTGCATCCGACATTTTTGTAATGCTAACCAAACCAACCTGCGCACTGCTAAACTGGTGGTCGATGGAATTGATGTATTCAAACTAACTAATTACACCAACACTGATATCTCACACTAATGTAGCTTCACAATTTAATGAACTAGTAGTAAATAAGAACCTGAAATTAAATTTCATGTTTAATGTTGTCGTATAAAAGCATCTCTTCTATTTTGGCATCAAGATTCTTTGACATTTTTATTCAATGATTGTTTCATCGGATAACATCACTAACCTGTTAAGATACTACCAAAAAGAGACGCTTTATTGTGAACAGACATATTTCTTTCACTATAAAAGACTCTCGAAAATTAACAATACAACATCAAAAACAAAAACAACACAACAACACAAACAAACATGAGATTGGTAATTATGTCGTTTGCTTTATTCATGGCATTGTTTGTCGTGTGTGCTAAGGCTCAAGATAGCAGGACCAGAATCATTGGTCTTGGAAACATTCTAGGTGGTAATGGAGGTAGTGTTCTTGGAGGCAATGCAGGCAGTTCCATCAATAGCGGAGCTGGTGGACCTACCTACGTAAATGACGAAGGTGTCTTGAGTAACGTCAATGTTTTAAACCCCAGTGTACTCAATGGAGTTGCGTTATTGAATAACAAGCGTATCATCGGTGCAGGTAATATCTTAGGAGGTAACGGTGGTTCTGTGCTCGGTGGAAATGCTGGTGGCTCTGTCAACAATGGTCAAGGTGGACCTACCTACGTGAACGACGAAGGTGTGTTGAGCAATGCAAACATTCTAAACGCAGCAGCTCTCAACGGCGTCTCGGTTCTGAATAATGGTAGAAAGCAAAGAATCATTGGACTAGGAAACATCTTGGGGGGCAATGGTGGAACAGTGCTTGGAGGTAACGCTGGCAGTTCCGTCAACAATGGTCAAGGTGGGCCA
The DNA here is from genome assembly GCA_026419775.2 of Acrasis kona. Taxonomy (NCBI): domain Eukaryota; phylum Heterolobosea; class Eutetramitea; order Acrasida; family Acrasidae; genus Acrasis; species Acrasis kona. The sequence goes on along the minus strand of JAOPGA020001301.1, from coordinate 8,223 downwards.
ACATACGTCAACGACGAAGGTGTGTTGAGCAACTTGGGAGTGTTGAACGTTGATGCAGCAAATGGATTGGCACTTTTGAACAAGGCCCGTAGAGAGAAAATTAGTACTCTCAGACAAAGAATCATTGGTCTTGGCAACATTCTAGGTGGCAATGGAGGTAGCGTACTTGGTGGAAACGCTGGCAACTCAATTAACAACGGTGCTGGAGGTGCAAGCTACACCAACGACGAAGGAATCTTGAGCAACGTCAACGTGCTAAATCCAAGCGTGCTCAATGGAGTTGCATTGTTGAACAACAAGCGTATCGTCGGCGCAGGTAACATCTTAGGTGGAAATGGAGGCTCCGTCTTAGGAGGAAGTGCTGGTAACTCGGTTAACAATGGCGTCGGCGGACCAACTTATGTCAACGATGAAGGTATCTTGAGCAATGTAAATGCCTTGAACTTGGCTGCTGCAAATGATGTTGCGTTGTTGAACAGCAAGCATTAAGCTGTTAATAAATTCCGTTATACTTCATCAATATGTTCATTTATAGAGGTCATTTTAATTGTCATTGATGCTTTATTCTTCACCTGCATTATTGTATGACTCTTTTTGTGCTTGTTTTTTGTAATGTTTCCAGTAATTGTAGATGAGTGGAAAACTACCTCCTCTTAATGGGCTGGGAATCGATAACATTAGGTTCCCTATTCGAAATAAGGATAGAGACGTGGATAATCTTTGTTACCTACTTGATAGAACTTATTATGGGACATTGAAAGACGTAATTAACAAGGACATTACGCGGAAATTGAAAAAGGACACACTCGATGTTTATAATGAATTGCAAGAAAGATCAAAATCAGTACCACCAAGAAAGAAGTATGAATCGCAATTAGGCTCTCTACAATTGGATTGTAGAATGCGAATTCTGATGACAACATCAAAACAAGCGTTACCAAGATATACAAATAAAATGGAGACACCAAACGTTTGGGAACACAAAGAAGACCAACTTCAAAAGAGATTTAGGCTGCGTTGCGCACAATCAGATGTAAATTTATTATCAGGTAAGAAGACGAGATTGGGAAACGAATATACGAAAGAGCCAAGGTTGAGTGCAAGCCGTGTAAAAATAAGACAGTAAATTAAAGTTCAAATGAATCGTCATGATTTCGTGATTTTAATGTAAGTTTTGCTCTACGTACAACAGGCGGTCCCTTTTTACTTGTCTCAACCTCAGGTTGATGTAATGTCATTAATCTTTTTTGTTCCATAGAGTAACTAATCCTCTCGTCATGTGTCAATTTATCAACCAACTCTTTTGCTACCTTACTCTCTCCTTTTAGTAGTTTCCCAGTCCTTGTATTAAAATTCTTTCTCAGGTGGTCAAGTGCGTCTAGGAGAGGAGTTTTTTTTCTTTTTTTAATGGGACGCTCCTGCACTTCAGGTTCATCTGTTACAGAATTATTCGCTTCACAAACATCATCAAAGATTATTTTTTTAGTGACCTCTAAGATTGGGCTGGGTTGCTTTGGTGGGGGTGGTTGATGAGAGACCGTTCTTTCGCCTGTAACTTTGGGTGTCATTGAATGTCTTGAAGTAGCAGACGGTGTCCTTATTAATGATGTTTTGGAGGAATTTAGTTGCGGTGAAATAACCTGAATTTTGAATAAAAGTTCTGTAGTCAAAGGTTCAAGCACCGTGGGATTAGTACCTCCATCTCTCTTTGCAAAAACAATCTCGCCATCTGATAAAATGGTGCACTCATTCTTTTCAGTATGCACCACAAAATCGTCCGTAAATATTGGGTCAAGATCTAATTCTTGATTCACAGAAAACTCAAAAAGAAGTAAAGCAAAGCATCTCTCTAAATCTCTTCTCGTATTCGTCATGTTAATGAATAGTTTCAACTCGCTTCTATCAACATCTCCAAGAGATTGCAACTCATGCAACACCGCGCTCCATTGCATCAATGTATTATTTCTAGTATCCTCCACAACATACTTATCCCCCAATTCAAAACCAGAGTCCAAAACCAACATGCAAATATTACAATCAACTACAATTTTGCAAAGAACAGATGCATTTATTAAATACAATGGTAGCAATCACCCCCAGTCACACCAGATGTGAAAATTCAAAACAACCCCACACCATCATCATTGTCAACCATCATCAATGTGTCAACAACATTCGTCATTTCCAGGTCACTACATTTTTACTTTGCTTGTATCTTTTGCAATTGTTCACAGAAGAACAAAGGATCCAACTCTAAAAGTTTCGTGGAAACCAGCTCTAATGCACTTCTCTTCTCATCAGGTCTCAACTTTTTGCTACATTGCAGTAATTGGTTCAAACTTTCAGAAAAGTCATCAAATTCTTTCGTTTCGCATTCTTCGTCGGATTGGTCCTCTCTCTTTCTCTTCTTGTTTTGATTTGGTTTCCTTGCATATACCTTATAGGCTGCACTTTGCATGATGAGGATGGGATTGTCCAGGTCGCTGGGAACAAAGTAACTAATCTGCCAACAAAAATCTGATTTTTTGTGATGGTAGCTGCAATCAGTATGTTGAACCTTCATGACCCCATTAAAGTGATTTTCGTCGGTAAATGTCTTTTTTTTTCTTGCCGTACCTACGGGTGGTGTTTTCGTTAGGGCCGTCTCGATGGTACCTTTGAGGACGCTTCTCTTGTCTTTTTTGATCTCTTGCTGGGTGTCGGCTTCGATAACTGTGATGCGACCCAGAAGGAAGGGAAGGGAGGTGGTGAGTGGACCTGAGGCGGTTTGCCTTATTTCGTACTTGAGCGAAGAGTACATTTTTGTGGGCACCTCGTCAACTGGTTCTTCGCATCTTGTCTTGCTTGAGATGGAAACTTGTACGGTTCCTTCGTAATCTTTGTGCACATATGTAGTCTGCCATCGTCTGGTTCCCTTATCAAAGGATAGTTTCTTTACGTCTTGTTCCTTCTTGACGGGGTATTCAGATTTGTGTGCGTGATGGGTTATATCGGTGGTGGGCATAATGTTATCGCTCATGTTGTCATTCATAAAGGGTAGTTCGACAGTCGCGTTATTATCTAAAAGTTTTGCGAACATGTGCTCAAATCCAGAGTCAGAATGTGTGGGTGGGCTTAGAAAGGAGAAGGGGCTAGGACTCGTATTTATTGTATACGAGGACGGATCTATTGAGCCTGAAAACAAGTAACTATCTAGATCTTTGTTCGCGAACTGCACCGGGGGACAAACGAAGCTTTCGATTTGAGTGATTGTTGAGGTGTTATTGTAAGACATATTGATTTCTTGGGTATTGGTGTTAAAGTGAGCTTCGTTTGGTTGGTAGTTCAGTGTGAGTAGTTTTTTTTTGTTATGATTGATATTACTTGTTCCCTGACCGAACAACTATATGGTTAACTAATAATTCCCCGAAATGCGTGTTCATTGTGAACGAACAAGAAGAGGATTGGTATAAATTGTAGCTTACAAATTTATTTTAAATACCTTAACTTAATATTACCCTTGAGCGGCACATTCATAATTGGACAACGTTTTATTAACAGAGGTCATCCCGTTTGAAACATTGGACAATGAAGAGATACAGTCTTTGTGTACGACTTTGATTACTATAATCCCTTGTTTATTTATAATGGGGTTACATCTACTTTAACCACGCCATCCATAGATCCAGGAAGGTATGTGTGGAAGGAGAATGTTACATCACCTTCGTCCTCAACGGTTAAACTTCTTTGATTCACAACTCTGGCTTGGTAATTTAATTCGTTGGGGTAAGGAATCTGCTTGTTAGATGACCAGTACAAATAATCTGTTCTTGTGGTCTGTCCTGTTGAAATTGACAAAGTAACCTTTGATTTGGATTTAACCCCGCGAACTGTAAAGACTTCTAGACTAATACCACCACTCTGAACGTATTTATTGACGCCAACGGAGACATCGTGATGTGCTGTAGCGTAATTATAAATGCCAACATTAATGTCACATGGTCTCTGGAATTCTAGTGTGACGTACATAAGGTTTTGGCGGGCTGGTAAGGCTGCAATGAGCGCAGTAACATTTGTGTTTACCGTCTTGAAAGAATGGTTTGACTCTGAGGGGTTACCAGTAGTGTTAGAGAAGTAGGCTGTTATTTGTCCTGTTTGTCCGGCTGCTTGGACGACATTAAGGGTTGGTCTGTAGCCTCTTGAAAATTGTTTAATAAAGTATGCATCTTCAAGAAACACAAAATGTGCTGAGCTTTTTACTGAATACTTCTCAGAACTTCCATAAGAAATGCTGTTGTCAACAAGCTGCCTAATATCATCAGGAGCGTCGTTAAGCATGCACGCAGTTTTCTTTGGGACTGGCTTATCACAGGGTTTGCACTCTGTTTGTCCCCTCTCATCGCTGTATGAGTGTTCTGGGCATGGGTACGAGTTATCATCACCGGGACAGTAGTATCCTGTACCACACACGACACAGGTTTCAATAATCTCTCCGTGGTAATCCTCTCTAACTCTCAACTCTCCAGATTTGCAATTTAAAGCAGAAGCAGTGCTCAAAAGTAGAATACAAGCTAGCGCAAAAGCAAGCAAAAGTCTCATTTGCGATTGTTTGCAGCAAAATATTTTTACCTCCCATTGGCCAACAAAATCCCGTTTTATAATCCAAGAACAGACAGGCAAGAACAAGAACGTTTCAAAATACCAAAATTTATTATTCATATGTCCCTTACACTTCTAATGGAGCTTTTGAAGATTCGTATTCAACCAAATGTTTCTTTAAATTTCTACTTTCTACAGGCGAACTCTCAAACGCGTCAATCTGTTCATCTGTCGGAAAGACTTTTCCTGGATTCATAATGTTGTTAGGATCCATCGCGACTTTTAATGCTCTCATTACCCTCACACTGTCCGGTCCATGTTCGTATAACATGTAAGGAACCTTCCCTAACCCAATCCCATGTTCTCCCGTTACTGTCCCCTCCATACTTAATGCTCTACTTACTAATCTTTCGTTAGCCTCCTCGGCTAATTTCTTCATTTCTTCATTCCCGTCCTCAAGCATTACAATAATGTGAAAATTCCCATCCCCAACATGTCCCAATAATGTATATAATAATCCCGTTTTATCAAAATCTTTTTTACTTTCCTCGATGCATTCCGATAATCTGCTGATCGGAACACAAACGTCCGTAATGAAACCCTTACTTCCTGGCCTTAATGCTAAACTTGCAAAATAGGCTGCATGCCTGGCACGCCACATTAGTGCACGTTCGGAAGGATCCGAAGTCCATTCGAAATAACTCCCGCCGTGTTCAAGACACGCTTCTTGCGCCAATTTTGCATGCTCTTGAACTGAATTGTTCGTCCCGTGAAACTCAAAAAAAAGTGTTGGTGACTCTTCGAAGTTTGTTTTGTTGTAAGAGTTAACTGCACGGACGCACAAAGAATCCATGACCTCAACGCGTGCGACGGGTACGCCTAGTTGAATTAGATCCATAGTGGCGCTTGCAGCACTTGCAACGTTTTTAAATGTACATCGAGCGGCGCTGATAGCTTCTGGGATTCCAAACAAACGAACGGTTACTTCGCAGATCATTCCCAATGTTCCTTCACTTCCGACGAATAGTCTTGTCAAATCGTAACCTGCACTACTTTTCCTGCTTCTACGAGCTGTTTTTATAATTTTCCCGTTAGGAAGACACACAGTAAGATTTACAACAGAATCTCTCATAGTACCATAACGCACAGCATTAGTACCACTGGCGCGTGTGCTTGTCATGCCTCCAATTGTTGCATTCGCACCAGGATCAATGGGGAAAAATAACCCGCTATCGCGAACATACTCATTGAGCTGCTCTCTTGTGACTCCACATTGAACTGTAATGTCCATGTCCTCTTGATTGAATTTTACAACTCGGTTCATACGGATTGTATCTATACTAACCCCGCCGTATACAGGTGTTATTTGACCCTCTAAACTTGTACCAGCTCCGTAGGGTATTACAGGGATGCCATGTTCATGGCATAAACTCAAAATTAGGGACACATCCTCTGTACATTCTGGATACACAACAACATCTGGGAGTTTCGGCGCATGATACGTTATACCCGCAGTGGCGTGATGTGTCAGTACAGATTCTGATACGGAAATCTTGTCGGCTGAAAAGTTCTTTGATAATGTTTGTATAAATGAGTTGATAGATTGCTGGCATGGTCTCTTCCGATTATCTAGTATTGGAGTACGACTATATTGGGGTGTAATTCTATCATTTGTGGAGTAAAAGAACTTTCGGTTGCTGTCCAAACTTTTAAGAGCAATGAACTTAACCAAAGCACGACTAGTCAGTGTCCCTAAACGTTTAGCTGGTATCATCGTTTTGAAGTGTTAGCGAAACACTCTAAGGAAATTCGATGCTATATTTTCTGTTACATCAATTTGCCCTTATCAGGTGTTGTAGAATCATCAAATTTCGCCACTTGTTCTTCATAGATGGATTAGTGGAAATATGATTGAAACGTCAAAGGAGAGGTGGTTGAAAGATTATATTTGTACAGTATTGAAACAACTCTCTATTATGGAGAAGGGTATCTATTTCATGCGCGTGAGGAGCTTCAAACACATGTACTCTGAAAATAGTGGGCCAAGATCAAAATCCGTTGAGGAGCATTGCAACAAAGCGATAACCGATTTGCTGAATCTCCAAATTAAATTGTGTCGATAATAAAAGGATGAGGATCAATACCGCTCTAGAAAAACAATTAAAAGAGAGCACGAAAATGAATCAGATTCGCCTGTTGAAAATACGAACATTAAAGCGCTTCCGATAGAATTGTGGATAATTGCTGTAGAGTTTTATTTGGATACCACGTCCAGGATTTCATTTGTCAATTAAATGTTTTGTACTCGATTAACAAGGAGATGAAGGAAATACATGACATTTTCATTGAGAAATGTTATCAAAACAATTCAGAACCAGACGCAACGAAAAAGATATTCAAAGAAAAAAGAATAGAAGTCATCAGATGTTTTTATAAAGAGTTAAAAGGGTCTGTACGTCTTCATACGCTAATGGAATATGGATTTTTAGAAGCAACAGGGTATGATAAAATAATGCAAGTACAGAAAGAAGAAAACAAACTCATCAACAAATGAAGATGGCTGACTCCATTACAACTCCACCAATGAGAGACTGTTATAATTAAAAAAAACTTAAATAATTTAGGGTTGTTGACAGGATTATAAACGCATAGTTTGAAGACTCATACATGATTAGATTGGTAAAAATAAGAACCCTGAGAGGTCAATAAAAAACATAAAATTTTTTTACTTATATACTAAGATAATATACAATGGATTTATTGCTAACTCAGTGCTCCTCCACAAGAACTTCCACTACCTGCAGTGCATCCATAACAATGTTTATCTGTTGCAATTGTTCGGTTTGTAAGTTCATCTAAATTGTCTATGTCCCATATTGTTTTTTTACTACTGCTTAGCTCAAGTGCTCCATTAAAATCACAGTCATAAATCTTGCCATCCCATTGGACATTTACTGTATTTTTGCACATGACCCCTTCGACTGTGGATGAATTAAACTTGTTCAGCAACAAATCCATATACTCAATGTATTTGTTGTCACGATACAAATCATCTGCAAATCTCTTGATTGGCATATTAGTGATTGTATAAAGGTCATTAAAAACGATATCATAATTTTCCTTTAAATATTTTTTGTAAGCAGCCTCAAGGACAGTTTGACTTCCTGGAAGGCTACTGCCGCCTGGGTTAAAAACCAAATTCAAACTCAAAGAGGAAGATGGGTCGCCGTAGCCTAATTTATTAAGTTTTTTGATTGCAGAAATTGAATCATTATACACATTTTTACCACGTTGCTTATCTACATTGTCCTCCAAGTAGCATGGCAAGGAGCCAACTATTTGTACTTGGTTGTTGGCAAGAAACTCAGGTAAATCTTCCATACCAACCTCATACATGACTACAAAGTTACAACGGTCTATAACAGTTTTATTCATGCGGCGAGCTTCAACGACAAATTTTTTAAAGTGTGGATTTAGTTCAGGTGCACCTCCAGTCAAATCTAACGTGTGCACACCCGGACTGTTCTTTAATAACCACAAACAGCGGTCCACAACATTTTCGTTCATATTTTCAATTCTTTTCGAAGGTCCTGACTCTACATGACAGTGACGACAAGTTAGATTACATAATTTTCCAATATTTAC